>JAPZAG010000632.1:0-43776 GCA_027475135.1 Bactrocera correcta
TTAATATTAACATTAATCCAATTTTCTGTCCTCATATTAACCGACGACCTGGCCCATTCTAAAAATACCTGCAAACATTTTTTTCTTATGAACTGAATCTAATCATGACAGATTTTGCGCAGGACGTAATTCAGTTTTTGATTAAAAGAAGAAGAAGCTTTTTTACTTAGGCTAATACCGCCGAAATTATTGAACTCTTTTTTTACGAACTTACCAGTGATGAGTCCTAAAGCTATCATAAAATTCTTCCCTTATTTAGTCTTTATATTATTTTGAATACTTCTATGATTTCGATTGTCCATTGCTCAAGAATTAACGCAATGAAAAACCTCACGGACCCAATTTCTAGTTGCGAATCGCTGCTGAATCGAAAGAAAATTGATTAATTTCTGAAGCAAAAGATTACTAATGATGGAAATTGAGTAGGTAAACATATTGTTGTCAAATCGAGATCAGCCAACGCAATCAGCAAGCAAAGCAAAGATCGGAAAACTTATTTTATATTTCTGGTGTATTTCTGGGAATATTCTACTATGAGCTGCTTTAAGGCCCTAGGATCATTCTACGTGGACGGAGATCATAGTACTTCCATCGCTACCAACAAGCTCCTGGAATTATTCAGAGCCCTAAACCTTTCTGACAATATGTGATATAGAAAAGGTCACAATAGACCATAAGTCGCTGCGCAAAACATCAGTTACTTGATCTATGAACTACTTCCCTCAGACAAAATATTAACTCTTACCTGTAAGGCAACAATTGGACCGCTTATTGTTGCAATCGCCTAGAAGGAGAGGAGTAGTGTACCATCAGAGACCACACACATAGATGGTAACTCCCCAAAAGTTAATATACCATTAACAGGTGCATTTCTTTTAGTAACTATTTGTTTAGTTTGAATAGAAGCTATATTTTATAGTAATCCGATCCGAAAAATTTCTTCGGAGATTACACTGTTGCCTTAGAAAATAATCTATACTAAATTTCGGAAAATACCATGTCAAATGCAAAAGTTTTCCATACCAGCACTAGATTCCAATCGTTCAGTTTGTATGACAGCTATATGTTATAGTGGTCGGATATCGGCAGTTCCCACAAATGAGTGGCTTCTTGAAGAGAAAATGACGTTTGCAAAATTTCAAAACAATGTCTTAAAAAGCTGAGGAACTAGTTCGTATGTATAAAGACCGGCGGAAAGATGGTAAGACAAACAGATGGACATGCCAACAATGATGAATAATGATGAATAAAACCGTTGATTTAATACAAAATAATGAATTAATTTTTACGAGACTTTATGTAAGTATAGTGTTTACATTAGAGCGAGTCGATTTTTATCCATAAATTCGCGTTTGGGAGAATGCTCTACGGATCGTCCTGAATCACATTGTCTAAGGGCCTAGGAGCCTTAAACTGGTTTTTAGTCAGCAAGTTTTAAGGCGAACTTTAAAAAATCTGAATAATCGGTTGTATGGAAGATATGTGTTGTATGTTGTCTGATCTGACCGATACCGACAAATGATCAATAAAAGCAATACATTTCATTCGAATATCTGAAAAACTGTCGAACATATTTTGGAAACTGACTGACCCATAATCTCTTAGGCAAAGTTGTTCAGTATGATCCGTAGAACATTTCCAACATACGAAATTTTTTCGGATTTTGGCTTTCAATAAATCGACCCGCTACAATATACATGTATGAATATGTGTGTAAAAATTAAAGCAATTTAAAATCGCACAAGATCAATGGGTAACTGAGCAACGGAAAGTCGAATGAAATGACTTTCATTTATATTTATTTCCTATTTACTTTTCAAACAGACTCACCGTCAATAATTGAATCACAATTTCGCAGCATTTACATTTATTTTTAGCGCCTTAGATGCTTTAATTGAGATTTCAAACCATCACAAATACACACTTACACACCAGGTGCAAGCGTCCCATAAGTGCAAACAATGGTGTTTATAAATATTTTGGTGCATAACTTGCAGCGCTCCAGCTTTTGATTGATCTTTTCATGTGATTTCTGATTTTCTTCAATGCGAACAAAGTCAGCGGGTTGCCCTCCAAATGAAAGTTAAGGAATGCCAATGCTTTGTTGGCAAAGGTCTCGCCAATACCGCACTAGCGGCTCTAACGGCTCCAACAACTAGCGGAAAGCAAAAGGCGTGTGGCATTTTCGTTCATGCCGCACTTCGCTTTGCTACCCAACGCCGCTCACTCGTTTGAATGCGTAACTAATAAAGCGAAAGATGAGAGCAAGCCAGCGTTAAATGTCTAAAGTCTAGAGAAAAGGTGTGAGCGAATGTCTGAGTGACGGAGTGATTGAATGCAGGAATGAGTGCGCGTCAAGTGAACGTGCAGTTATGTAAAATAGTGAAATTTTCCAATTTCAAACACCTTCAACCAATGCCAAGATTTTTGATTTAGATAAGAGGCCCGCTTGACGATCGGCACAAGCACAAAACAAAACGTAACTTTCTTGCAACATTTGCAATATTTACCGGCATAATAGAGGCGTTGGCATGCAAAACGTATTTCTTGCTTTGTATGTGTCCATTGCTCTTTAGAAAATGGGAATGAAAATGCGAAAAACCCAAATGTCATATTTAACAACGTCAGGAAGCAATAAATCAACACACATTTTATTTGTCCCCAAGGCGGGTGAATTTCATAATATTATGACTGCATTGGCTGTTTGCTTTGACATCTGTGTTGCAGGTCAACTTAGCGATTTTTGGATGTGTCCGTTGACATGAGAGTGATTCAACATCTTTACTGCTATTTTATTGCCAAAGTTGGCAAGGGAGAAGCTTGCAGCGTTTGCGTTTCATTTATGTAATTTATGTTGACTTTTAATAGCAATTATTATACCCTGAACAGGGTATTAACTTTACCACCAAGTTTGTAACAACGAGAGGAAAGCGGAAGATCTCGCCTATAAAGTTAGGGGTTTTTCGATAAGAGCGCTACACAAGTTTTTTTTTTGATAAAACGAAAACGGTTTGAGATATCAATGAAATTTTTTATTTCTGTGAAAGTTGATTTGATGCCATTATGTATCGCATTGCATGGTCACCACGGGCACGCTTGCAGAAATCCATACGCTGAACCCAATTGCAGATACTGCTGCAATTTCACGTTCGATATTCGTACGAAGTTCATCAAACGTCGCGAGGCACTATGTTCCACCTAGGAACTACGGGAAAATATATATATCATCAAACGTCGCTGGCTTGTCGGAATACACCATTGAATTGGCGTAGCCCCACTGGAAATAGTCGAACAACGTCAAATCGCACAATCGAAGCGGCCAATTAACTGGGCCATTTCGTGAGTTAGCAAGTTCACCAAACTTGGTTTTCAATAAATCGATTGTGACATTCACTGTGTGGCTTTCGGCGCCGTTCTGTTGGAACCACATATTGTCCAAGTCCATATTATCCATTTTGTGCCAAAAATATTCGGTTATTTGAGCGGTAGCCATTCCCATTCACAGTAATGTACCGGTCATGATCGTCACTTAAGAAGTACGGCTCTATGACGCCGCCAGCGCATAAACCACATCACCGTACTTTTTTTAGGATGCAATGGGGACTCATAGAGTACGTGTGTATTGCTGTCTGACCTGCTGTTTATTGACGAAGCCATTCAGCAAGAAATTAGCCTCATTGCTAAAGATGATTTATCGATGGAAATCCCAATAATTTTGAAGTTGTTGATCAGCTCAATTCACGAACATACGAAGATTCCGGTGGTCAAGCGGCTTCAGTTCTTGCATTAATTTGACCCTGTAAGAATGTGGGCCAAGATCTTTTCGCAAAATTCGCCATAACAACGTCACAGAGATGCCCAGCGCTTGAAAACGACGTGTGACAGACTGATTCGGGTCTTCCTCAGTTGATGCGGCAGTAATATTCTCGACACAACGGGCACTTTTTTGTCTCACTGAAACGAGAATATTTTGTACTGTGCTTGTGGATTCAAATTTTTATATTAGACGCTCATTTGTTAATCTGAAGGGATGATTATGAGGACCATAAGTTGGACGCAGCGCTCTTAAAGTTGAGCCTACTAACTCCGAAATCGGTAGTAAATTTTGATAACTTCGACTCGTTGTTAGATCGTATATCTTTTCATGATAAAATAACAAAACTTATTAAAGAGAAATGTCAATATATAGCGGAAAATGTGGCGTCGTTTGCTGTCCCTATCGGTCTATTTTAGTAGCATCCCTATTGAAAACCCCGTTATATGTATTATTAGGCATGTATATTACAAGTAGGGATTTGCTTAGACGATTACTGTAATGCCAAATTCAATGACGTCAATTTGACGATACGAAAAAATTATTTGAATGGCAACCAAGAATAAAATTTTGTTTTGATGAGATTGTAAAACAACTTAATAATCATGGAGCAATTTTTTTCTTTTTCTTTGAGTTACTAATTTAGTTCGCAAAGTGTTGTCTCAAGTTGCTTATAATGAAATGGCAACTTTTTCCATTAGTTTGAATCCAACTGTCTTCAAGGGGGTATTCTAGTCTAGAAGTAATATATATTTTTTTAATTCAATTATTAAAGAATATTTTTACAATAGAATTTTTGAGAAGTCTAAATATTAAATGTTGAATGCATATTTCCCGAAATTGTATTTTTCAAAACGATTTTTAGGTTGTACGAGTATTGGACCAATTAACCTGAAATTTTAGAGAGTCTTCTTTATAGAGTGGTCTGTGGTCTGCAATCATCCGTATCCCCAATTTTCAATTCAAAATATTTTTAAAGAATTCGAGACAGTAAAAATTATTAAAAAAATTGAAATTGAGTAAACTGAGCACACGTGTTACTTGGCAAAAAAGTGAGGACGAGTTTATAGATGGGCGTAATCGAACCACTACCACGCCCGCAAAATGCCATTTATCGGAATTATATATCACTGACCTTATTACTTTCTTATCAAGTTTTTGCATAACTGAGGCTCAAGCGTAGAAAACATGGATATGATATGTATTGTTTATGGTTATTACTTTGAATTTTGTGGGATGGAATGTTTATGCTTTCTCCAAAAATTCGAATTTATAATTTTCTTACAATGCAAATAAAATCAGACCAAAATTTATGCACTTGCTTACTTTGAAATGCTAATTTCTAGCCAATTTGTGCGTAGGTTTTCTTTTGCTATTCATGCATTTCTTCTTCAAATTAGCCATTAGTTTTATTTAATGGATTTTGGAAATTTGCAAAGAAAAAAGTTGGTTGTTATGCGATTTTGCAAATGCCTCATTTACATTCCAGTTAAATGTTTTGCTCCTTTTTTGCTTTGCGAAATCACTTGAACTGAATTAATGGGATTTTTATATGTATGCGCGAACGCCATTGATCTGCTTCGTTTCTCTACGGCTGCCACGGCGATGCGGTAAGTCATATTGCTTTGCATATTTCCATGCGATTCGTTTCGACAAAAAATATCTATTGTTCAGCAGAGTTATAAAAAAATCAAAGCCGAGTAACCCAAAAATCGAATATAAATTGCCAAAACCCCGAATAATGTTTTATGTGTGCTCCAGTTATAGAAACGCGCAGCGCATTACTAACCAACTGATATATGTATGTACAACATACCACACAGTTCAATTGTAGTAGCAACCTTACTCATGGCCATTAAAGGAATACCAAAGAGGCATTGCATTGATGGCTCGTTACCCCACTGCGTTTGCGTGGTTATCCTAGCGCTCGACGCTGTGCGCACGCGCGTTGGAGCAGCTGCTGCCGTCTGGCTGCCCATGCAAATCGACACAGTGGCAGCAGCACCAGCAGTGGTCACAGGTACATATGTACTTATGTATGTATGTTTGTTGGTATGTGTGAATTCGCAAGCATTTTGTACATTTCGCAATGCCGTCGCGATTGCTGTCGCTGCTGCGCCGGAGCTGATAGCAGCTCTGCGCGTTTAAAGCGCGGATTTCTTTCGCTTGCGAAATGTAGTTCGCTCTATTGGACCAGTTTGCTTATTACAGACGTACATAGCAAACATATTTATGCATTAACTGGTGAATATTCGATCATTTGATAGCAGCGATCATTGCGTTGCGTCGCTAATATTGCGAAAATACATAAATTTGCACTAATTTTTTTTTTTTTTTTTTTTGTTTTTACTCCACATTCAGTTATTTTATTTGTCCAACAAGTGCAAGCCGCACAGCATATATATGTATGTATGTATATGTGAACCATGCGATTTAAAAAATGAAAATAAAATGAATTTATGGTAATAATATTTACACATTATCACCAGCGTATGGATTAGATTAGTGTTAGCCGTTTCTTTAATACTGTTTAGGCTGTAGTACCGGCTAAAATATTCTTTCTAAATTCCAAATATTTGCAGTCATAAATTTTGTTTGGAAATATAAATATAATAATTCGGTTTACAAATGAACGGGTGAAGTTTCTGCTTATGACGGTGCTAGTTATTACGAGGATTACTTTTTTTTTGGAAGTTCTGTAAAATTGGGTGTCACGATTTGATATGCGAATATTCGTTACATACATATGTACATAGAACCATCTGATCAGATTCGCCTCGACTGGTACATTAAATTTGCGCAAAACCAAATCCAATCATCATCTTGTCATCAGAAAAATAGCAGAGAACATCAACATCTCTTATAAGTCAAATTTGACATATGTATGTTGGTTAATATTTCGGGTATGAATCGTATCAATGCTAGACTTGTACGAAAATACCTGAATTTTTTGCGAAATTGATGCCATGTAGAGGTCTCAAAAGATATGTGTGAAAACGTAACTGAGGACCATACAATCATCAAACGCATCATTACTAGGAACCATACGTAGGTTTAGGAATATGACATCGAAACTGTCCAGCAATCAAACAAATGGTGCTGCAAAAATTATGTTAAATCCAAAAGAAAAAAAAAAAATTCGCTGAAGGCACTGAATTTTATGTAAGATTGGATTATGCATTGCCTATTTTGTGGGTGATTATAAAGATTTGTGTTCAAATAAGTGAAACATGTTTTTTTTTTGGCAGTCCGGGTCAAATTTGATCAGTGGTACATATGTGAAGAGGTGGTTATTACTTGCATATACATACAAATGGGCTTTGAAAGTTATGCGATTACAATAACAAAGTCTCAACAATTTTGAAAATGCCAAGCTAAAGATTTATACCACAGCCTAGTGCACTATACCTGGTAAACCGAATCTAGAGTGTGGGAGCACGCAAAAGACAATTCAGCACGCTTGAAAGAGGAAATTACGATTAGGTAGATGAACGATAGATCTACAGACGGATTTGAGGCCAGAATTATTGAGTAAGATAATAAAATCGCATATTTTGCAATTCGAATTGTTTCCATATTTTTATGAAATCACAAAATCTGGACTCCCGACTCTTACCAGATCTCAGGCCTCAAGAGAATGCTCATTGGAAAGAATTTTAATAACAATGATGAAATCGTCGATACTGCAGACTTTTTGGAGTAAAGCGCCCTACAAATTTACTATTTCTGATCCTCACCCCTCAAATGGTTAAGTAGTTATTTACAAAACCCCGAGAAATGATTGCATTTACCCCGAATGGTTTGACAAATGTATTTATGTATGAACATAATTTTGCGCGCAATAAAAAACAAGTGTCCATTAATTTATTTATGAGTACCGTTATGTTCAAAATTTGCTGGCAAAGTGTCCACAATGCGTCACTGCCATAAAAGCTGTTGTCTGGAGTTATGTCTTTTATGGACTTTAGTTTGTTTGCTCTACTTTTCACTTTTATATCCGTAAGCATTGAGCATAGATATTGTCCCGCAATTAACGGTAAATTGGTTTATGACATCACCCATTATGTATTTCCATATGCCATAAACGAGCATTGTGGAATGTGCCGTTAGTCCTTTGCAAATTGGTTCAATGTGTCACTATCTTTAAAGCACCGTTATGAAATTGTCAATTATGGCAGGATTGTATAAGTGAGACAGAAGTAATGGAATTTTAATTAGATTTAATTGCGCTTTGGTTTTGGTACCGATTTATTTAATGGACTATGCCGCAACAAGTAGGTCAAATGGGCAAATTACTGTAACAATGTATTGGGTGACGACAAGTTTGCAATAATTGAAAAATATGTCTAGCAACATCCATATTTGATATAATTCTGACAATGAAGTGAGCAGAGTTTTGGTATTCAAAGGGGAAACGCAAATTGTTTAAAGAAAAGCTCAAAATTTAAAATATTTCTGAGAGAGTTACCATCCACTCATTTTATGGCTTCGTCAATAAGCAAAATGTTCGTTATTGGTCCGGCAGCAATCCACACGTACTCCATGAGTCACCATTTCATACCCAAAAAATTCTGGTAGGTGCGGTTTATGGGCCGGCGGCGTCATCTTCTTCCGTGACGATCAAGACCGGCACGTTACTGGGACTGGGAATAGCTAATGCTCAATGATAACCGAATATTTCTGATCCGAATTGGATGATATGGACTTGGACAATATGTGGTACGAACAGCATGACACCACATGCCACACGTCGAATGTTACAATCAGTTTATTGAAAACCAAGTTTGGTGAACATGTTATCTCACGAAATGGCCTAGACAATTGGCACCTTAGGTCGTGTGATTCGACGCCGTTAGATTATTTTTTATGGGACTACGTCAGTTCTGTAGTCTATGCCAAGAAGCCACCGATGATTGATGAACTTTGTACGAATATCGAGCGTGAAATTGCAGCGTTATCTGCCGATGTATGCTCGAAAACCGTTGAAAATTGGGTTTAGTGTCTGGAGTTTTTGGTTCTATTCAAAAAAAAAAATCGATTTCTTTTGCTCTTTTTTCTTTTTCTTCTTTTCTGCTTTTCTTGTAAAGTGAATTATATAAGCACCTCTCTTGAGGCTTCCTAGTAAACTCAATTAAATTTATTTTTCTATTTTTATGCGATTTCTTGCACGCACTTATGTTACAATTCGCTTAAACATATAAAAAATAATAATTACATTAATTATATATGTTTAAATGTGTACATAGAAAAATCAACCAACCAAAAATTTATTTAAAACATAATTAATTGCAGTATTTTGACTGCAGTATTTAGTACGTTCACACACCAATACAAAATCTATGCACAATTTGGCAATTTTGTTTTGTTTTCATAAAAACACACATCAATCATGCTAATCACACGTCAACTTACAGACTTTTAAAGGCAATGCACTCGGGCTTATATAAAGAAAATTTTATGTTTTTCTTTGGTAAAAGTAGTTAAAGAAAGATAAATTTTCTGCTTTGTAAATCTACGCATAATTGCGCATATCTGTAAGCATAAAAGCAGGCAATCAAACATGCGCATACATAAGCGCTAACATATTCCATATTTACTGCATTTTGCGTTGGAACGCACGACTGCTTGCGCATGCGCTTGCGCACCGTCCTTTGTGTGCATTGCGTGCGAACGTCGCACTGATGCGCCACATTTTTGCGACGTGTGGTAGAAATTGTGGCAATTAACAGTCATGCAGTACAGTTATTTGCCAAAAAGAAATCAAAATACAAGCTTAATTAGATTAGGGAAAGAAAAACATGACAGGTGCAGCAATAAATATCTGCATTTCAGCAACTGGAACTAAAAGATGCATGGAATAAAAATTGCAATTAATTAAGAAAACAGATTTCCCTGTTATTTTGAGGTAATATATTTATTATGAAAATATTTCATAAGTTGCGGCGTGGGCGTGAATTTTATAAATCAACAAAATAAGTTATAAATATTCCAAAAAGCCCCAGTGAGCTTTTAACTTCAATTAAATGAGATTGCAATTTTTCTCAGAAAAGCTTTTTCTGCTATTTTTTTTCTACAAAAGTTAGTTGCGCATATATTACCTCTTGCTATTGCCAATTATTTATTTGGTTGATAGCTGGGCGTTGATGCCAGGTGTTAGTTGGCACGTCAGTTTACTTCCTTCCTCTTTGATTTTTTATAAACTTTGCAGCACGCATATTAATTGTTTATATCTAGAGTTTGCTATGAGCGTAATTTGTATGTCCATTGCAGTAATTTATTATATTTCTTACACTTTTTAACAGCGAAGTAAGCAAAAACAAATAGTAGGTAAGAAGGGCTCAGATTGAGCGAAGTTTAAACACAATAGGAAAGCTTACAGGTATGACTATAGGATGTATACTTAGTTCTGCCATAAGTTCTGTTACAAACTCAGGTCCTTATATATTATATGTACTAAATTGGCGATACACCAAATGAAAATTTTATTCAAAATGATCAACTTTTGCTTTCCCATAAGCGCTCAAAAGGCACCGTGTCGCAGTGGAGAGAAAACAGACTACCTACTTTACAGTCGACCACAACAAGTGCAAAATGAAATAGATACCGAAAGCTGAAAAGAGAAGCGAGGCGCTTTTGCAGACAAAAAAGGAGAGAGACCGAAGTACGTGAGTACGAAGAGCTTGACGAGCTGGCGGGGCTCGAAAATTCTACGAAAAGATGCAGCGACTGACAGAAGGCTTCAAGGATCATACTCTTGTAGAACCCCACATTTAGTGCCAAATGCCCAGAGCATGCTGAAATTATAAAGGGAACACCCACCAGCCTGCTGAATGGCACTGAAAGCATAACACCAGAAGATAGTGAAACCGATCCCTCAAGCAATGACGATGGAGCGATCCCCATGAAGAAGTTCGAATAGCAATTATTTTGTAAGATCTGGTCGGTTGAAAGCATGCCAAACAATTGGAATTTAAGTGTGATTTTCCCAATCCACAAAAGGGAGACCCCGCAATCTGCTACCGTGTAATTAGCCTCCTGAACATCGCATATAATGTTTTATCGAGCGTATTGTGTGAAAGATTAAAGCCCACCGTCAATAAACTGATTGGACCTTATCAGTGTAGGTTTAGATCTGATAAATCAACAACCGACCAGATATTCACCATGCGACAAGTCTTGGAAAAGACCTGTGAAAAGAAAATCGACACACAGCACCTCTTCGTTGGTTTCAAAGCTACTTTTCACAGCACGAAAAGGAACTGCCTTTATTCCATGATATCTGAATTTGGTATTCCCACAAAACTAATACGGTTAAACTGAAGTTGAGCAATACCACAAGCTCCGTCAAGATCGGGAAGGACCTCTTCAAGCCGTTCGATATCAAACGAGGTTGCAGACAAGGTGACTCCTTTCGTGTGACTTCTTCAATATACTCTTGAAGAAAATAATTCGAGCTGCAGAAATGAATCGTCAAGAGTGTACAGATGCTGGCGTACGATGTTGATATTGATATCACTAGATTCAAAAATCGCGGCGCTAGTTCTGCTTTCTTCAGACTCGATAAGGAAGCGAAGAAATTGGGTCTGGGTAGTGAGCGAGGGCAAGATGTAATATTTCCTACCATCAAACAAACAGCCGTCGCACTCGCTACTTGGCTCCCACGTCGCTGTTGACACTGATAACTTCGAGGTCAAAGATAATTTCGTCTATCTTGGAACCAGTATTAATACCAACAACAATATCAACATCGAAATCCAACGCTGAATAACTCTTGCCAACAGGTGCTACTTCAGACTTAGTAGGCAATTGAGAAGTAAAGTCCTCTCTCGACGAACAAAAGCCAAATTCTACAAGTCACTTATCATTCCTGTCCCCCAGTCAATACGACGAAGAGATGTATAAGATATGCGACGACATTGACATAGTTCAGCGAATTAAGAGACAGCGGTTACCCTGGCTAAGTTAAGTCGTCCGAATGGATAAAAACACTCCAGTTAGGAGAGTATTCGACGCAGTATCCGCCGGAGCAAGCAGAGAAAGACCTCCATTCCTTTAGAAATGTTAGGTAGAAAAGAACTTGGCCTCACTTCGAATCTCCAATTGGTGTCAAACAGCGAAAAGGAAGAACGAATATCGCGCTGTGTGAAACTCGGCTAGAGGTGTCTACGCTACAAAGAAAAAAATAACCGGTAATAAATGCTGCCCGAAGTTATCTTGTTTGAAAAGCTCTTCACTTACGCTGATTCGAAAATCAGCATTCATTATCGAAAATCTAATATTTACATACTTTTATTTCCGCCAGCTTACAACACTTCTTCATGCTTCCTTATGTCAAAATTGTTGACATTCGTTCATTGACAGCTTTTTGTTATTCAAATAAAACGCATTTTTACTACCCAACTTTTGATAAACTTTGACTTGGAAGCATTAGCGTTTATGATGTTTTTGAAATTCCATACGCACCAAAGTTCATTGGCAATATTATGCGGGTTTTCCTCTTCATAAATTGCATCATTTACTATTAAAAACATGTAAAGAAGACAAAAAAGTCGATAGCATATGGGAAAGCTCAATGGTATGTGAGACAACGCTCAGTGTATTTGCATACACAGCAGAATTAGTTTTCGATTGTTTTAAAAGATGATAATAGTCTCGCCGATTTTTCCTTCTATCATGAGTTTTTCATTCATATGAACTGCAAGTGCCATTCATATCACTTACACTCCACTAATATCCGCTTTAATTACTGTCTATTATCACCCACTCATGCTGCCACCACACAACACACTAAGCAAACATATACATTGGTGTGCAGTAATTCACTTAAATATATGTACATAAATATGAGTATCCGCCAACAGAGACACCTGTACGCCTCAGCGCTTACACAAACAACTTGTCATGCAGTTCACTTGCTGATGTTAATGCACTCATTTACATTTTCATATTTCCATCAGCAGACTGCGAATTGAAAGAGTTTGTTGGCTCTGGCGGGTTTTCTTTAACAAACATACAAGCATACGCGATATATGCCAATATATACAGTTACGAGTATAATCATTACTTTTATACCCTGACCTTGGGTAATAAACAGCGTGGCGGGTTGAGTTGATTTAGTCCTCGGTTTTTAGAGATATTGAACTGAAACTTTGCACACTTTCTTTTCTCACCAAGAAGCTGTTCATTTTTCAGAATCGCCGATATCGGATCACTATAGCGTATATCTGCCATACTTGCTGCGCGATCAAAATCAAATTCTAGTATGAAAAACTTCTTTATTTGACAGTATATCTTCACGAAATTCGCCGCAGATTGTTATCTACGATTAGGCTATTACCTCCGATTATATTGTTCAGATCGGTTCACTATAGCATATAGCTATCATACAAACTGATCGCTCTAAGTCTAGTCTGTGTATGGACAACTTTTTTATTTGGCGAGACATCTTCACAAAATTCGACACAGACCGTTATTCAAGATAAGGTTATAACCTCCGAATATATTATTCATATCAGACCATAGTCTATAGACATATAGCTGCTATACAAACTGATCGATCTACATCCAGTTTGTGTATGGAAAACTTTTTTATTTGAAAGTCTATCTGTACGAAATTTAGCACAAATTATTATTCAAAGCAACGTTACAATCTCAGAGAAAATTGTGCTGATCGAACAACTATAGCATATAGCTGTCATACAAACTGCACGAATAAAATCAACTTCAAAGATCTTTTTATATACTTTAATGCTATAAAAAGTGCACCTGTGAAGGGTATGATAGCCTTCATAGTTTTGCTGTTGTTATTTTTGTTGTTTTTATACATAATTTTGTGTCACCATTGTTTGAAGCGTTACAATTAATAAAATGTATACATTTGCATTGCATTAAAAAAGCGCGCAAAAACCTACAAACACACATACTGCACACATGTATGCGTTAACACATGTGCGTCTGTATGTGCCTGAACATTATGCATTCGCTGAAAAGGTTAAACGGAAACTGAACCGAACTTATCTAACCAAAGACTTTCCTTGCGAATTCTTTTTTACCTTCAATTCATGGCTCTGCAAAAATTCGCATTTTTATTGCCTTGTTATTGTTGGTTATAATTGTTTCAAGTGTTGTTGTTGTTGTTACCAATTCATTACATTTTCGTTTTTTTTGCTGCGAACAACCAAACGGATTTGCAAGTTAATTTTTTGCAAAAAACCCGCTGCCAACTCCCTTGCTTTTAAGCACAACACTACATACATACGCATACACACTTACCTATAAACAAAATATACACTTGCTATAATTTTGCACAAAACATAATCGCATGTGTCCATAATTTAATTTTATTTGTGTAATATCTAAAACTTTAACTACTCTGCTCTGCATTTGTATTTCTTTTATTTGGCAAAAAACGCTGCTTCGTAGTCTATTTACATATAACAACAACAAGAGCAACTCGTAAACGCTTTTGGCTTGAGTTTCGATATTCCGATTCATACAAATTGCTGATTTAATCTTAAATGGCTGGTCAAAAGTTTATTTTATTTTTTGCCAATTTCACATCTCCACCTTAAATTGACATTAGTGGCCGTACTTTATGACTCCAGCGAATTTGAATTTCATTTCTCTTCTGCTCCGCACTGCTTACTTTCAGTCTTTTAATATTGCTAATTTGGTGCGAAAATTTTTGGTGCCAAAGTTTAAGCACTTCGAGTGTACCGTTTTATTTTGAAAAAGTATAATTTTTGCACAGTTTCAGCAGCGACTTAATTAGGCAATGTTTAGCCTACTTTATGGAGAAATATTTTCATTTTCATTAGAAAGTTATAATATTTAAATATATTTGCAAAATCATTAATAGAGTATTTAACTAAGTCGCCTCATACCTGGTAAGGTCACAAGAGCTTTTCTATACCGCCAACAAAATGCTTAGCACTCGAATCCTTCCCTCCACTCATTTAAGTATGAAATTTACAATTAGTATTGTATATCTGAAGCAGATTTTGTAAATTGTATATGGTAATGCTAAATTAACTTATTTAAATTATTAATAATAATTTAATAATTTTGATGTCTTTGATAACTTTTATTAACGTATTTTTATGAAATTAAATTTTTAAACAGATTCTGAGAACTTATTAATCGAATAAATTAGAGCTAATGAACCAAATTAAAAGTTCTTTTAATTCCTTCAACTAACGATAATTAACTCAATAATAGGACCCCATAAATTAGTAGGTATATTAAAATTGTCTAAAAAATTCTTCTTTCGGCGCATAAGTGGATTAGTGGATAATTAGTACAAATTAATTCAAATAAAGAGCCTTTTAATTGAGTCCATTAAAATTAATTAATTGACTTTAATTAAGTCAGCTAAAGTTAATTAACAAAAGTTTAGAATTGCTTAAAAAAGTTAATAAATATCGTTAATTAAGTCAAATAATATAAATTATCTCAATTACAGAAGTCAATTAGAGCAATTGCTTATTGCTCCAATCAAAAATATGTCGAGTTGAAGAAACAAATTAGTAGATATTATAGGACCCCACAATTAAGTGAAATAAAGTAAAATTGTCTAAAAAATGGTTCGACCAAAACACAAATTGAATTTGTTTGCGCCAATGAATTCAATAAAAGGCCATTTAATTGAGTAAATTAAAGTTAATACTATTAATTATAATACCCTTTAATTTAGTCAACTAAAGTTATTAAAATTTTTTTTTATACCTTAATTGAGTAATTAATTCTAATGAAGTTATTTATAAGACACTTTAATTGAGTCTAATAAAGTTAGTAAATCTCGTTAATTTAAGCAATTAATATTAATAATCTCAATTACAGAAGTCAATGAGAGTATGTACTAATTCTTCAATTAAAAAGATGTCGAGTTGAAGGAAAAAATTAGTGATACTTATAGGACCTTATAATTGAGTAAATTAAATTAAAATTATCTAAAAAATGTTTCTGTCGGCACATAAATTGAATTAATTAAATCTAATGAAATTAATTTTAGTGTACTTTAATTGAGTCAAATAAAGTTATTGAATTTAATTATAAGCGTAGTCAACTAAAGTTAATAAACAAATTTTTGAAAACTTAATTGAGTCAATTAATGTAATGAAGTTATTTATAAGACATTCTAGTTTAGGAATTAATATTAATAATCTCAATTACAAAGTCAATAGATATGTTAATTCTCTCAATTAAAAAATGTCGAGTTGAGAAACAATTAGATTAATATTATTAAAACTCTTTTTTTTAAATTGATTCTTATAAGCTTAATTTTTGTATTGAATTGTCATGCTTATTGATGTAATTTGCGTAACACTCAGTAATAAAAATTTGAAACAAAGTGATTCTGAATGAAGTTGTTTATAGAATTTTTGAACAAGTTACTTGTAATATATTAAAACTAATTCAAAGTCAATTCTTTTTTGTCTCAATAAACATATGTGTACTTTAGAAAAATTAAAATATTGATTAATAATCTTTTTATTTTTAAGCCATTTTTCTCAAAACTAATTTTTAAATTTATCTGCATTGTAACTCGAAGATTTGTCATCCGATCGCTTCGATGTATTTGCCTGTTTACTTTTGTATAGGTTTTCTATTTCTTGAAAGAGTTACCTTGTTCATACGTTCGAAGGAATGACCTATCCTTGTATTAATAAACACTGTCTAATGAAGCTAATTTATTTTTTTCCTGCTTTATGTTGTTTTTTTCGACTTCGACTCACCTTTGCCATGAAATTCCACCGATTGCACATTTGCTTCCGGGTCAAGATTCATCGCCAGTAATATGAAGTTTCATGATATTCTGGTAGTCCATTTTTCCACAGCCGTTTGCCGACCTAAGCACCAAATCCTTTATTTTATTGACATGTTGATCATCAGCTGATGTTGATGGCTGTCTTGGACGTGGTTCGTCGTCAACGCGTTCTCGATCCTGTTTGAATGATTCTTAGCAATCAAAAACTCTTGTTCGCGATAAAAAATTATCACCGAAGGCTTTTTCTAACATTCTGAACGTTTCGGCACCAGAAGTGTGCTTCGCACGCAAAATATAAGGGTAGATTAATTTCACTCTAGAACCTAGAAAAAAAATATTTTGACGATAACAAATATCAACAAATCATTAAACTATCTGTACTTACACAAAAATGCAAAATAATCCAGGTCACTTATACCTCACCTGCACAACAAGGGTTAAACGCTGAGTCACTTTCAGTTTTCGCTCATAAAATAGACCACTAAAGTTTAATTAACAAAATATTTCTGCTAATTTGAGGAAAAAGTACTTGAAGGACAAATTGACCTTATTTTGCAAAAAGCAATTAAAACCTAGTAAACCACTTTAAATTTCATTTAGAGCAATATAACATTTACAACATAACTAATAACATAACATACATACCGACAAACATACGAAAGTTTCGGTCGTTTTTTAAATTAGCGGAAAGCACTAACATTTTCAAGCTGTCAACTGTGCGCTGCTTTACTAAGCATACTAACGGACAATAAGCTGTAATTATGTGTTGTTGTCTTAAGTAGTATATTTGTATGTGTAACAGCATGTTTGTATGCATAACAGTATGTTCGTAATACGGTTCACTGCTTTATTGTTTACAATGTTGCCGTTATCGCCACTGGTTATGCGGCGGCTATGTGTGTGTACACGCTCATGTCTGACTATGTGTGTGTATGTGTTATTTTTGATTGTTTGCCAGTAAATATTTCAATTGGCATTTATGGGTGGAGCTGCGGTGGCGGCTACTCAACTTATACCCGTTCGACTTGCAGTGGACAGGCACTGATTGCCACAATGTACTAACTCAAGCATAGCATAACATACTATACATACTTAGGAAGCACAACTTGCTACAAAAGTTAACAAAACAACAAGAATTTGCTACAACAACCACTACTTGCTACAACAACTAAAGCTTGCTACTACAACAATAATTTGTTACTAAAGCAACAATGAATGAACGAGTCTTACAATAAATTCCAACAGGTGGTGAGCCACCAGCATATTAAGCGTACCACATTTGTGGCGAAAAGGGGGTGGCGCTGCATTTGACAGACTTGGCGACTGCCTTTTTGACGACTGAAGTCCTCAGGCTAAGCTGCTGCGTACAGCAGGCTGCACACACACACAAACGTCTAGCCATATGAGTCAAAAGACATAGACGAGTCTGCTGATTCTGGTCCATTATTTATGAATACATATGCGCAAAAATGAAAAGTGTAACGGTAGTTAGCTGTTGTTGCCGTGTAAAGTTGACAATTATAGCGCCAATGTTTTTGGGAAGAAAAAATTATAATTGCTCTACATGCATTATAAATTTGCAACGCTTTTTATGGGCCGAATTTATGGATAAGAAATTAAAATGCTCCTAACCGAATTGTGTACAGAAGTAAGTTGCTGCTTTAGCTCAACATCACAAGCACACACACACACTTATACATATGTTAGTGCACATATAAGGCAGTAGCGTTATTAATTTGGAAAAATACTTGCCACTTACGTTGGCTGACGCATAGCATCACGTCTTAGTGCATGGATCTAGCAATCAACGCACATTTCCTTTTGATCGATCTGTAAGTTGGCCAGGATTATGCGCGCTATTATGCAGTTATTTATCTGTTCATGCCACTGCATTGTGTGGCAAATGTGCCAAGCTGCTGCCAGATGGTGATGATGTCTTTGGTTGTGCCTGCTTACTTTGTTGGCCATTTCCAATTTGCTGCACTTAATTTGCTTTTAAAGCCAATGAAATTACTACAAGCGTGTTGTGGTAATTAATGCGAAATCTAAGCGTTTTGTTGCACTCTTATTTGGGCCAGCGTTAATCCATTTAATGCTCCAAATTTTCTGTGCTCGTTGCTGCACTACTCGTACACGCTACAAGTTTTCTGTTTTTGTGTTAAAATGCGCAAAGTTTGTTAGCTCTTTGGTGCGTGCGCTCCGAGTTTGGTCTTGCAGCTTGGCCGAGTGCTCATAAATTTCTTAAATAATTTCAGCCAGTGCTGTTAGTTCACTTTGTTGTAAGTTATAAATTAATTTTCGCTGTTCGGCCGATAAGGAATGATCGATCAACCGATATAGCTAATGTCCGAGATATGTGTATGTACTCATAAAGTACATAGAAGTTAGTAAATATTTACACATATGCATTTTTAAAAACCATGGCATATCTAATTGTGTGTGTCCCAACTAAATAACTCGCTGTATTTTAAAAAAAATTTTATTTCATTTACACACATTTCCTAATTTCCATGGATGGGAAAGTAAATTTTTTATGTGTATCTTTATATGAAACGATTTTCAATGCTAAGCTAAAAGGCTAGTTTATAAACTCAAAAACTCTCTTAGGTACAGCTATCTCAAATCGGCTTTGAGTTACAGCCTTTACAAACCTTTACCTTTATTCGTTTACTACAGAGTGATCGAAGTAGAGGTACTTTTTTTGACAGATCATACGTGAGTCGTGTCAAGCTGTATTTTTTATTGTTAAGAATTGTTTGGCATTTCACCATAGACAGACTTACGCCTGAACAATGTTTACAAATCGTTCAACTTTATTACGAAAATTCACGTTCTGTAAAGAATGTCTTCCGCGCGCTTCATTCAAGTTATGATCAACAAAATCGGTCTACTGAGCGTACTATTTGCAACACCATCACCCACCTTGAGGCCCAGCATTCATTATTGGATAATATTCGTCCGAATAGATCTTCTTCTTCTTAATTGGCGTAGACACCACTTACGCGATTATAGCCGAGTTAACAACTGCGCGCCAGTCTAATAGATCACACAGTGAAGAAAATATAGCAGCCGTAGCCTGAAGACCATGGACAGTCGATTCGGCGTCGTTCGCAACAACTCGGACTGACATATCGAACGTCGAATTTTACGTCGATATCTCAAATTGAAAGCGTACAAAATACAGCTTGGGCAAGAACTGAAGCCGCTCGATCTTGGCAAGCGTAATCGCTTCGCTCTATGGGTTCTTGAAAAGTTCCAAGAAGATCTGAAGTGTTCGAATCTAATTTTATTTAGCGATAAGGCAAATTTCTGACTCAATGAATCAATATTTTCACTTTTGCGACAAAGAGCAACCTGTGCAAACTCAAAAGCTGTAATTTCTTATAGGAAAAGCAACGGTTTGTGTGGTTTGTGAACCGATGGAATGTGGGGATATGCAAAGCCCAAAGACTATGCGGACAATCCCGCTTTGACTGAGGCCTTGGTGCAATACATCACACATGTCATTCGCTAGTTACCAGTCGAAATGATCGTACAAGTCATCGAAAATTTAACTCAACAGATGGAACTTCTGAGACGTAACCGCGGCCATCATTTGAAAGAGATAATCTTCAAGAAATAGATGCCAAAGAATGTTCTTTTAAATAATTCCTCATTAAATTTGAAGCTTTTTTTAAGTAGAATACAAAGTTCAGCAAGCACATGGAATCGGTAAAGAATATTATACCGTTTTGTAGCCTAATGCTTTGACCGGGTATTCTGATCCAGAAATAAAAATTTCAATTATTTTTACATTTTCAAAATTCAACCTTTCAATAATGAGCATCAAATTTCAATTATTTTTACATTTTCAAAATTCAACCTTTCAATAATGAGCATGAAGAGGGTTTTCAAAAATTCGAATTGTTTTCGAAAATTTAGTAGGTATTTCGCTAAACCTCAGAAGCACTTTTTTTAAACTGTCTATTTCAATAATTTGCTTCCGATTTTATGGTTATGCTGGACCAATTTAATCGAAATTTAAGAAAATCTTGTTATGGACTTTTGTCTGTAAATATCTATACTTAGAAATTTTAATTTTTACATTATATAAAAAATTTTAAACAACCAAAAAAGAAAATTTACGACACTTTAAAAATTAACTCGCAGTTGTTATATATCTGGGATATATAGTGAATCATTTGGTAGAAGTTAGAGGGATCCTATCATGCTACTCGTTTTTCTCTTTCCTAAAAGGATAGACAGATTAGTCTCATGTACACCAGTTACAATGCCTATAGAGTTATACAAGTATACAAGACAATTTGATGATAGCTGCCTCATCTCAACCCTCAGCTTATCTCCTTCGCTAGGAAAAGTATGCGGTATCTTGTTTTTATCTATCCAGAAATCCCTTTTCCAATCCGAACGCATCCGGAGTTCTGTAAAAAAATCATATATGGTAACATGACTTGTTCGCAAAGGTCTGAAAGCAAAAAATAATACTTAAAAAATCTTTTTTTTAAATTCTTTAAAAATTTGGTTTGTAAAATTATTTATTTTTGATTTTCTTTTTTAACTTGTATGAAATTTTTTTAATCTAAGTGTGCAAAGGCCATTATTGATATAATTTAATTTGGCTTTGGTTATCAATATCCATATAATTTTTTGATCACTTATACCTGTATCGTTCTCATCGTTTAGTAGTATCTTGCTATCTAAAATGTATTCTCCTATATCTCAAATTATCTCATTACAATATCTTTTTAGTTATATATGTCATTGACTCAATTAAAATGTTATATCAATGTGAAGAAGAAGGTAGCCTTTTCTCCTTCTTATATACTATACTTTTAAATAATGTATATATTCGTATGTATTAGGATGGGTTCTCTAATTTTTTACTTATTGTCAGATAGAAAAATTCTAACTCCAACTTTTTTTCTTCTTTCTTCTGGAAAGGGATGTTTCGCCTTCTCACTTTGTTTTCTGGCTACCCAGATGATACTTGGTCTAAGACCGGAAGTCGTGAGCTGCTTGAGTCTTATGTAAAAAATCGTTTCTGGCCACTCCCAAGTGAATGGCGCTCAGAAAACTGTTCTCACTTGCGTGAACTCCTACAATTGGCTCCAATTCCAACTACTTGCAAAAATGCTTCTTTCAATACTGAACGTTCTACGAAAGGATTCACACGATTTTTCCATGAACCCCACCGTTGATTTTGAGAGTTTGATTATCAGCGTACCAAGCAAAAAAATGTTATCTTTTTTTTAACCCACCCTAATATGTATATGTGTCTATATATGTATGTATGAGTGTAATTCAAAGAACTTAGCCGCAAAAAGAATTGTGTCACCTGGTAACCAAAAATTAGTCAGCAGCCGCAGAATCCCAAGACAGTTATACAAATATATGAACAAATTCATTAAACATATGTATTTATACAAACACACACACACACACATACTTACAAACACTTTCTCAAGCAAGAAACTCTGAGAATCTGCCACAAACAAGTTTAAAAAATGAGTTAAAAAAAGAACAGTTAGCAGCAATCTGCTACGCTAAAGAAGAAGCTGAATAAACAAAAACATATGAGAACACACATACAGCCGCACACATCGCATTTCTTGGAACAAAAGCTTGCAAATAAAAAATCTGAATTTTATTATTCTGTGCATATAAATTACTTTCGTTTTCACTACAGCGCTGCGAAAGTGTGTTAAGCCAGAGAATCTGCAAATTAGCATATGCGAATGTGTATGTTTGTGCCTAACAAAGTAACATAGAATGAAGTTAGAAACAACGTTTGAATTCGTTCGTTCGCAGACAAAGTTAGAAAAAAAGAAATAAAAATAAATAAGAGGGAAATTAAACCAGTTTCTTGGCTTAGTGTATTTATATAAGTATGTATGTGTGTGAGTAGACGCCTTTAATAAAGTTAAAAGTTACAGGCCGTCGAAAAATATTTGCATATCTATGCTTAGCTCTACATACATATATTTGGAAGTGAAAAAAGGAAGTTAAAAATTTTTCGACATAAGAATTTACTAGTAGAGCTTTTAATAATAAAGAAACAGTTGACAAGCATAATAATTATTTTTTAATTTGACTTTTAACATTTTTGGTATTTTTTTGTTGACAGCCATAAAATATGTAGACATGTGTACAAAGCTTATCAGTTATTCTAAATAGTGCAAAAAACAGCCTGAAAACTGCACTAACTCTTTGCTTCAAGCCAAAAAGCTTTTACTGCATCGCACTGACAGACGCGCATTAATACTCGTATGTAACTACATCTAACTGTAATTTTGCTTCATTGTGTATGTAAAAGCTTACTTTTGCCGGTTGCAAACGTCACTATTGTTGCACAGTCAGCGTAGAACTAAAGTCATTCATTTGCTGTGTTATTGTATTTGATAATCTCTTGAAACTAACAATTTTTACTCTCCATGAATACTCTCTTCAAGTCGATAGATTGCTCTGCTGGAAAATTGTAGTTCTCTTTGCAGAGTTTTCCTTTTTAAAAATAAAACAAGCGCTGAGAATTGTAAATTTCGTTTGTCAAGCAATGATTTTTATTAAATATTATATTTTATCTAAATTTCAACTCTTTTCGATAAAAGTAATTTAAGTAACTATTTTTGAAAAGTAAAAACTACAACAAATAATTTAAAATTTTGAATTTTTAGTGTATTTTTAATAAATAAAAAATTTATTTAATTCTATAAAAAATGTGTTGGATAATTAGTGCCCTTGTTCGTCTTTTCAGTATACATTGTTAGAAAAAAGAAACCGAAAATTGTAAATAAAACGCAAAATATTTAATTATTCAGTTATATGGTATTTATATTGTCGGCTTTAAAGTAATCCCCATCTGCTGTGATTCACTTATGCCAACGCTTTTTTCAGTCCACAAAACACTTTTCATAAAGACTTTTTGGGAGGCCTTCAGCTCCTTCAGCGAAATTCGTTTTTTTTTTTCATCGAATGAGTGTAAATGGGCTACATTCCACTAATTGTTGACTTGTTTGCATGTGAACCTCATTGGCCGTTATAATGCTCTCATAAATTTGACGAATCGAGAACGAACGCGTTTCATACCCAAAACGTTCACCAAATTCATTCGAATGGCTCGCTTTCGCAACAATTTCACACACGAAATTCGGTTAGAAATACAAAATTTGAAACAAATTCTTTCTTCGATATTTTTATCCATTGTAAAAATCGCAACGCACTACTGAGGTGTCCCGACTTAAGCTGCTACTGTAAACAAACTGTTTGACAGGTCGCGTTCGTATTTGGCATAGCAATTAAAGACAGTACTATCAACTTAGCATTTATTTTTTAGAAATATCATTTATCGGTGAGTTTAAAAAAATGTCTTCAGGGTTTCTTGATTCAACCATGCCCGCTCACTTGTGTTCAGATGGAATCCACAACTTTTCAGAATGATGGGAAAACCTCAGATGAGAAAACTTTGAGGACTACCATTTTATAGTTGTAGTTGCAGAAAATAGTAATTGATATTATCAAAAAGTTCTGGGAAAAAAGCCTGGTGGAAAATAAAGTAAAATTCGATAAATTCTAAAAAATATTTTTACATTATACCTCCGTCTATACAAATACATATGGCTATTAAAGGGTTACATAGGTTTACAGATTTCATGAAATCGATTTTTTTATTACCTTATTAAATTCTACAACACCCCAAGAATATTGTCCTAAATCCGAGTAATTGTTCCGGAGATACATCCTTGAAAATTTGTGCTCTCGAAACTAGCTAGGCTAAGTCTTTTTTCCACCGCGTTTTTCCGAAAATGTGTTTTTGAAGTCGGTTGGCAAAATTTCTCGAAAACTACTCGACCGATCTTAATGAAATTTTACACAGGTCTTCGAGATACAGTTCTAACAAAAAAAATTGTTTCCAAAAATGTCTGCCAAAAATACAATTTTAAGTTTTTTTTCTATGTTCTAAGTTTAACTAAAACACGTATTTTTTCACTTTATCCTGTCTATATGGGCGCATCATTTATCCGAGGTGTGACCGAAAATGACGTCGCATTGGCCGAGTGTAAAATATATTTATAAAATATTATTTTTCAATAATTTCAGAATTTTTATGTTAGTAATGTATGTTTGTGACAATTAAATTTCTAATAAAATATTTCATATTTTACATGAGAAAAAAATTTTGAAAAAACTGCTGTTTTTTACCAGAAGAAGCCCATGAAACCCCTAAGGATAGGTAAAGGGGTCAGTAAGACATAAGACATAGACTAAGACATTTTTTTCATAGAAATTTTTATTCTACAATAGAACTGCTTCACAGATCGTGAGGTATATCATGGAGTGTATAAACAAAGTTTCGGAGTTTTTTCATGAGATCTGTCGGAGAAATGGCTAGGTGAATGAGATGCGTGATTTCACTGGTGCACACGATATATCATGTTTGGATCATCTGAAACACAAAAACCCAATTTATTCTTAAAAAGTACGTGAATGGTTATCGTCTCTACTAGAATCATGAAAAAATGTTGATAAATAAAAAAGTAATTAACGTTTTTTTTTTTTAATTTTTCACCAAGTTTTTTTTTACATAAATTTTGTCACAACATTGTCAATAAATTTTAAAAAATTATGAATTAGGAAATAGGGATGATAGCCAGGCGTTTTGTGAACATTTAAAGAAAATTAAGCAAACCGGTTAAGTAGTTCGACCTGAAGCATGTCCGCCAGTTTAGAAAAATATGTTTTGAGAAAATCGCGTTTAAGGTTTGAGGTGTGCACTTCGAGCGCTCCGAACGTCGAGCGATATTATTATTTTTGTGCCTTTTTCGAAACCTTGCAATGGTGAAGTGAGTTTCTACATTAATTCAAAGGGTAAAAAGGAACAGAAAATGCAACAAATAAAAATTGAAAAAAGATTACCCTACTGACCCCTTAAATAGCCGCTTATAATGAGTTCAAAAGGAGCATTTCAAATATGACATCTGATAGCTATAAAATAAGTTATGGAAAAACAGTTAGACACCTTATGTGCTTCATATTTCTATGTAAACGGAAACTTACCTGGCTGGGAATAAACTTGGGTAAATATTTTAAAATTATATCATAAGACACCTTTGAAACCCAAACAATCACAGACAATAGCGCTAAAAATATAACAAAATACTATTTGTAAATATAAAAGGCAACAAAACAAACACACGCACTCATACAAATTTTCCGAATACCATATAAGCACACATTGATCAGCTGTAGCGGAAATTACTGCAACTACAACAACACTTTAACCTTTGAAAAAGATTATCGACCGGCTTTTACTTCATTAAAGTCTTAACTGTATTTTTAATACATTTTATTAAAAGGTAATCATTTTAACAAATTTAAAGCGTGAAAAGTTACAAAATTTCTAGCCAATTGGCTCGTGTGCCCTTGCTGCAAGTTCGTGGCTTAAGTCCTTCGTTTTCAGCAAATCGAATTTACGCTCCCTTTCAAATGTGCCAAAACAACATATGCGATTTCACGCTCACTTTCTGGCGGTGCTCTTACACGCAACATCACGCGGCACCACAGCTCTTTGCGCTAACGGTACATAAGAAACACAAAAACAAATACAAGTTGCCTACAAACAAATGCCATGCCATTCACCAGCATGTAACGCAATGAATTAGTTCAGTCATTCATCGCAATTACAACGATCGCAACGCTCAAAATTTGCATATTCATTCGTCGCACACGAGACGGTCTCAGCGCTACTCACGCTCTCTTTTGCGCTCCGCGAATGCGTTTGCCATTCATCAGTTCATTCATTGAAAGCACGAAGCAGCCAGCGAGCACAGATACGAATGCCAGCTGAGTTCGTGCGAAGTGGCAAGTCGGCTGCTGAGCTAGAGACCAAAGCTTTTTCTACAACTTTGTGGCACTTCTTAAGCTGATGCAGCTAACCAACATCTCAGCTGTGTTGCGGAGCGCGAAGACGCGCTCGTGCAGCAGCAGCAACGCTGCCGCCAAAGTGAGTGGCGCTGAGTGCAAAAGCACGCGCATTCTTTACAAAGCTCGATGTTATCGCACGCTTTGAAGGTGGCGCAGGCGTCGCCGCTGACGCAGCGCACACGTACAGCGTTGCAGTGCAATTGCAGCTCTAGCCGCTATAGCTAGCGCTCGCTGTTGATCTAACGTCTAACGTATAGCGTAGACGCCGCTGCATGGTCGCTCGCCAGTTCATTCGCAAGGTTTTATATATTCGTCCATTTGGCGAGTGGAGCTCAGTTTGGTGCTTAAGCGCGGGGCGTGTATCTCGTACTCTGGATTAGCTGTTGGTTGGACGCAGTGAATTAACTGTAATTTTGCTAATAATTATTATAATTTGGGGCAAATTTTTTCTTGTGGGACAAATGTGCGCGCATTGCGGTGCGAAGTAGAAAACGATTAGTGTCAAATGAAACGGATATCCTCGAACTAATTTCACAAAACCAAAAACAAAAAAATATTATAATAAAAGCAATAAATAATATGCAAGCATTTTTTTCTTTTGACAAAAGCCTAATTTGTGTAGAAATTCAGCGCTTTTCAATAAAGAAAAAAAAACTTAAAAAATGTGTTAAAATTTTTATTAAAAAAAAAAATTTATTTGAAATATTTTTTGTGTGTTGCAACAGGGTTGGATATCGCCCATTTCGCTGAACCTTAAATTAGCTCCAAAAATTGTGCTACTTCTGAAGTGAGTGTACACAACAAACAATTTGTTCGAGAAAAAAGAGCATAAATTCAAAAGCAAAATATAAATTTTTTAAACACTAAAAAATTCTTGTTTGGAATTGAAAAGAAAACTGCAAAATATTGTGTTGTGCCAAAAAAATATTCGCAATGTATAAGAAAATGTCGGTCAAGTGGAAATTGTTTAATGGATTACAAGTGTCAGCTGTTCTGTTGGCGCTAATTGCACTTAACACGGATATACAAACAGTGCAGGCGGTACGTGTGAGCGGACAACGCGGCAAAGGTAGGTGGCATTATGTGAAGGAAATGGGACTGGAAAAATAACCGCGGTGCATAGAAATAAATCTGAGAAAAGCGTTAATTCTCATAGCGGAAATGCGCTCAAGGATAACAAGATGCAAAAAAATTATATAGATTATCGTGAAGTTAATCATATAGTTACCAAGTGCATAAAGCTTTAAAAAGGGAAAAGTTATATGGTTTCCACGAGAAAACCAAATTTAACGCGCAAGGCCAAGTGAACGGAAATATTAATTCTTGGTTGTTTAGAAGTCAATGAATATTATTTTTTAACACTTAAATGTACTATTACAACAGTTGAAACTGGAAACAGTTTTTTATTATTAAAAACAGAACCATTAGTTTTTTTTTAATATTAAAAAATAACAAATTTGTACGAAAAATACTTAAAACAATTCAAAGCTGCGAGCAAAAACCCTTAAGTGAGCAGTAATATGCATAAATAAGCCTAAGAAGTGGAAAATTGGTTACCACACATTTAGAAATTTTCTTGAGAAATTAATTTTTAACTGTGGTACGCAAATTTGAGACTGCCATTGTTTATAAAAAGGACATGTTTCTTAGATTTCAATAGTAAATCTATTTTTAGGGCAACTATAATACCTCTAAGAGCCAACATTTTTAATACTTTGTCCATATATATTTTTTATAATTCTTAATTCATTCTTCAAAATCTATTTGTACCCCACAAAGTAATCTTCCTTGGCCTCAATATACTTGTGCCAACATTTTTTAGAATCCTCGAAACAGTTGTTAAAATTAATTTCCGCAATAGCCTTCAATGGGCGTAGCGATTCATGTTTAATGTGTTGAATTGACTCAAAACGACTTTCTTGGAGCAGTCGGTTGAGTTTGCGAATAGCCAGAAGTTACATGGAGCTAAATCAAGCTTTCATTGAAAAATTAATATTCTGATGTAAGATAGTTAGAATGCGATGTTGACACCAATTTCACAAGCCTTCCACCTATGCTACCACCTTAATTATTTTACTTAATTGTTACCGTCGAAATGAATACTATCTTGCTAAATATGAGTCCTAAAAAAACTTTTTTTTATAATATGGCGGCTCTGTAGCAAATTTTATTTGATCGAAAGATAATGTTTTGTACTTTTTATTCGCTACAATGCCGGCGGAGATTTTTTGCGCCTAAAAATATTAATTTGTTAATATTTTTTATTTAGTTAATATTTTTTCGTAGTTCTTTCATTGCCTTTGTTACTAGTAAATGACTAACTAACGAACAATTTGTTTTGGTTATTGCATAATACAAAATAATTAATGTTGCTTTACGTATAAATTGCAGATAGTCTGATTACTGTATACGGTTTTATTTTTTTCAATACCTTCTTTATTTATTGAATCTGCTTTTTGTTTTAAAAGCCTAACAATAAGTTATAAAATCTTACATCTATTTAAAAACTAGACAAGCTCAAGCAAGTGATTGAGCTGTTTTGGTGTTACGTTGCTCCCTATTACGCAGGCTTATGTCCTCTTTTAATGTACCAAAGCATTAACCAAAGGGTGAGGGTGATCCCGGAGTTTAGATATATATATTTTAAGGTGATACCGTTTTGCGCTAGATCCCTTCTTTGCATTTATTATATTTCTTGATTGATGCAGCAACTGAGACAATTCCAAGTTAGCGGTCAAGATCATGACTGCGAAAGTGAAAAATATGAAAAAAATATACAAAAAATATACATATATACGAAAAAATATATAATTTTATATTTACGAAAAAGTCAATTGTCAAATTATTCAGGAAAATTTTTTTGACGTTTTCTAAATAAATAATTACAAAAACTCATTCGTCCCTTTCTAATGTCAATTACACCTAATAACTTTTTTATTCGTACTCCAAGAGAGTGAAAATTCCAAGGGAAAAATTTTAATTTGGACAAAATTTCTTGGAGCTTTCAAAATGTTTGGTCATATATATATGTACATATATTTCTTTCTTGGTATTAACACCAACAATTATGGTAAACGCTCGTAGAGTTTGATTAAAATCAGCAATAGAAAATATGTGCATATAACGAACTTTTTTTTTGAGATTTTGGGCATTATTAATCTCATATAGCAAAGCAAAAAAATAACAATAATTAACTACAAAAGGCCAAGCCCAACATACACATGAAACAAAATTTTATAAAAATTAAGCATATGCCTCCACATGCGTCACGCACGCAATTGTAGACATTGAAATAATATAGAAAAGTTACTAATTCTGAACCAAAAACTTCAATGTCACAAAAACGCGTGCCACAAACGTCTTTAACGAAAATCGAAATTAAATATTTAGATTTCGATTTCACAAAAACACAACGCACGGCAACAAATGTTAAATGAAAAATGCGTTAGACAAGACAAAGCGCAACACTTGAGCGCTGCCCACCTGCTCACCATTAATCAAGCATTAATTACTCACGGCGCGTTAAAGATGCGCCGCCGTCAACAAGTCAATGTGGTCAACGCCGCCGGCAATGCCCTGACAGCTAACAGAAATCATCTTTCACACTTTAACAGTTAAGCAGCTGCAAACAAATAAATTGAATATTTTTTTTTGTATTTGCAATGTTATATTCAATATGATTGTTATTTATTTCTGTTTGACATTTAATAGATTAGCGCTACGAAGGTGTTGCAGCTGACGGCCAGCTGACACTTATTTTGATATTTTTTGTTTTAAGATTGTTATTGCCACCGCATACAATAGCCACTAAATGAATCTTAAGCATCTGCAATAAATTCACTGTCACTTCTGACAGCTCTATCAATGTTGCACCGGTTTCACTGTTATTTGGAATTATTTTCGTGCATCTCTCTTTCACAGCAAACAATGCCAGCGGGCAGATGTTATTCGAAAACATTGCAATAATAACAATAATAAGCGTAGTGATAAAACAGCCATGTAGCCATTAATCTCACTTATTCATCAGCATATAATTGCCTGCTTCTGTTTTGACAAGCTCGCCGTTTGTACACAACAAAGCTGCAGTAGCCGCTGTATGCCAGCTGTTAGTATTGGTAAATTGCAAAAAACTGAAAGTAAATTTAATTAATGTAATCATTAGCTTAGTCGCTGCCGCAATGAGTTCGTTGCCTAAGCCATTGTTTTGGTAGCGGAGCCATAGTTGTGGGAGGTGTTAAATAAATACCGAATACTCGCTTACATAGTTTAGCAGACAATGTGAGAGAAATTGCATTCACACAACACAACAACAGCGCATATTGTGTCTTAGTCATGTTTTATTTCTGAAATGTTATTAGTTTTTTGTGTGAGTGTGTATGTATGTGTAAGACGGCGGCAAACTGCAGTTGGTCTAAAGAAGTTCGTTGCTTGAGTCTTTTGAGTATTGAGTGTGTGCTGTGCAGCAAAGTTCGTTGTTCGGCGCGCTCAATCGCACACACATTCGAATGCATTGCAGTGTTACTGCATTGTTCATATGTTGTGTATACATATATCTACATACGTAGCTGTAATGGTTTGTTTATTGCGTGCTTTTATGCAATTAATCTGCATTTCAGCGCTGCTGGTTTTTTCTTATTAATTACCAGCAACTGGTCATTATTTTATTAGAATTGTTAAAGTAAAATATTATGCAAAAAACTTATATATGTTTTATACATACATATATGTACATATATAGCATGGATTATTGATTTCAGAGGCTTAAACGTCTATATAAAGGATAATGATGCATGTGCGCCTACATTTATATATGTAAGATAAATAGACAAGGATTGCACGGCGACCTTAAGTATATCGTTATAGTTATATATATATATGGAAGAGCGATTTATCGTAAGCTGTGAAAGTTTAAATGATTTTAATCTAGCACATATTTTTAATTTATTATATAATATTTGCCAAATATCAAAAACGTATATTTAGTACTTTTTTTCTCTTGACCATGTATTCTGGTATACCAACTTTGATATTTACTATTATTATAGTACTTTTATTATTATTTTGCGAATTCAAAATAATTTCAAGGTCTGACTTCTCACATAAAAACTTTTTTAATTAAAAAGTTAAAAATAAATGCAATATACACCTATTGGACACTCCTGTTTAAGAAAATTACTTTAAATAATTGTGAAAGATAGTTTACTGAGAAAAATCTTAAAAATAATATGCATATATAACATCACCTAAAATTCAAAATAACGTAACAGCACTTTTCGTAAGTTTACAGGCGAAGGAAAAACGATATAATAAAAACCACTATTATTGAAGCAATTTTAGTTTTGGTTATAAAGTTTTGGTTATAAAGTGGTTATATATTTGTTATAGAATGGTTATATATTGGTTATAAATTGGTTATATCTGACAGCGGCAGCTTCAAAATTTATCCTACATATGTGACCTGGTCTACGAAAAGGGGGCTTTGGTGTCAAAAAAAAAATATATATATATATATAACAGAAAAACAAATAAAATAAAAAAAATTGATTTTTCGTAGACCAGGTCACATATATGTAATATGATGTTATGAATCTTAAGGGGCTATACTAGTGTGGCGAATGAAAAATTAGGCGATTTTCGTGAATTTTTTTAAGAGAAAGTACGCGATTGAATATTTTGAAATCCTTAGAACGTAATAAGGTATATTTTCAGCTATATTTTAAGACTTTTTTTTTACAAACACGTTGAAAAATAACGGAGTTATGGGCTGTTTTCGGAGGTGCAAAAAATTGCTCCAACTGCTGGCATAATTTCGGCCGAAAGAGTAGCTGAAACAAAAAAATTTTAAAAGTCTATTAAACTTAAAGATATTTCCTATAAATAGTCGTTTTTAAATGCCAAATTGACAATTTTTAACCAATCAAAAAGATCGTAGGTCATTGTATAGAAAATATATTCAACAATACTCCGTTTTAATCTGAAGTCAATCGGTCAATTTCACGTTGAGTTATGAGGCCAGCAATTTTGAAAAATGTCGCGTTTCAAGTTTCACTTATATATGTCTGCGCCTCCGAGCGGTCGCTCGTTTGAACGCTGCCATCCAAAAACTATTCAAGTTACGACCTTCCCGATTTCACAGGATAATTACAGAAATATAAACATCGAAAAAGCAAATAATTTTTTTTTTTTTGAAATTGTCACACTAGTATAGCCCCTTAAACAGTAAAAAAAACTCTCTCTTGATTTTTTTGAAAATTTTTGAATGTTGGGTGACGATATGCACTTTTCTGAATAGCAGTATGATTATATTCCAATTAATTTGTATTTTATATTTTTTTTCTTTCTGAAAACTCTACCATAATATTTCTCGATTATATGACCTTAAACAAGGTTTATAATTAAGTAACAATTTTTGAATTAAAAAAATTATCAGCTGATCAAAATTGAGCGGATTGACTAAATATAAATTTTTAATTAAATATTTCTCATAGATAGTATAGTATTTGCCAATATAAGCATACCAACAATTAACCAAATTTCCATACACTTGGTGTAAGCTTCCACTCATTCATATGCTGCTCATAGGGTTCTCAGCTACGTTGTCAAGCATCTCTTCTCTTTTGCAAAAAAACTCAGGTCTTTAGATACGTGTCTAGCATTGAAAAATCTAAGAAAATTGTTGATTCATTCTATAAGAGACTCTGAAATCATCTGCTATCTCTCTGATGGCCTCGTGTTTTTTTTATTTTACGGATGTTAGTGGCGTTACCAGAGGTGGATGGACTACAGGCATAAAGCAAACTTTCTAAGACTGCACAATCTTCCCTGAATACTTTCCTGCCAAACAAATATATTATTTGTGTTCGTGATAAAGTGCATTATGCCAACTACTGCGCAATATTTTCAACAGTTCCAACAACAACACAAAATTTCAAGCAAATGGCTATCGCCAAAAAAACATATAAAAAAATATAAAATCATTGGTATTATTAATCTCAAATAGCAGAGCAAAAAATAACATATAAAAAAATATAAAATCATTGGTATTATTAATCTCATATAGCAGAGCAAAAAAAAAACATTAATTAACTGCAAAAGGCCCAAAAAATACACGAAAATATTATACATAAATTAAGCATATGCCTCCACGGGCGTCACGCACGTACTTATAGACATTGAAATAATTTAAAAAATATACTAGTTTTGAAGTAAAAACTGTAATTTCAAGCAAATGGCGATCGCCAAAAAAAAACCTTTCGTCAGATAAGACAGACATAGATCGTTAGATAGATAAACAAGCACTAATTGATATATGAAGAAAAAACTTCATATCAACATAAAAAAAGTGTTTGCTAATCTAAGAAAAATTCATTCAGAATTCAATTTTCGTAAATTTTGCATCCTAAATATCAAAAATTATTTAAATATTTAAGCAGTTTTCACCGAAATAATGCAACGTACAGTTAGCATTGACCCAGTAGCCTAACAAAACTTTTTCTTTTGTAAATATGCATATATTTGCAACTGATGGTATTAAATTCTACACTCTGCCTACAATCATTTAGAAATACATACATGAAAATATGATTAAGTCAATACAAATCTCACGAACTCCTGCCAGTTTCTTCGAAAATATGACATACATACACAAAATCTTAATTACAAAATGTCGATGATTTTGTAACAACAAAAGAAAAAAAGCACACAAGTTCAACTGAAAAATGCCAGAATCAAAACAAAACTCAAATTCTAAACAAAGCAAAATCGAAAACAAAATATTCCAATAAAAATCGAACGAATATCGCATGCAGCCTCATAAAAGTGCCGAGTAAAAAATAAAGTTACAAAATATGCACAAACACACACACATATGTATAAACAACTTCAACTGAATTCCACACACATGTTTGCAAATCGATTGCGGCAAGTGGCAGCATCAGTAGCCAGCAGACAAACTGGCTTGCGCAGCAATGCGATGCAACGCCGTCGCAGACATTGACAAATGCCGGTCAGTTGTTATAAACATAAATGTAACAAAAACAAATCAGCTAAAAATAATGCAGCGGTTGATTGCCAGATAACCAGATTGTCAGAAAAAACAAACGCGGCGGCATGTTGCCATTTGAAGTATATTTGCAGCATTGCAACCGCTGCTACACCGAGTGTTGGTGATTGCTGCTTTTGTGCTACGAAAACACCACACACAACAAATAGCAGAAGAGTAACAAAACAAAGACGTTGAGAACAACAAGACTTGAAAATATTAAGTGTTGCAAAAACAACAGTTGCAAATATGCTACAATTCAACGAGTGCCACAGTTTAACTATGTGTGTGAGTTATGTGCCACTTGGCGGAGAAGAAGATGTGTCACAACAAAAAAATCGTTTGTGTGCGTACGGCAACTACGAAAACAGCTATAATACATATTGCAAAGCATTTTATTCGTGTTGAAGTGATGAGCGCTTGAAATGGCAAATGATGGTCACAAAAAATTGACACGGTTGCATTAGTTGAATGCCGTTGCTGTTGCATTGTGCAAAACTGGCGCAAAGTAAGTGTGTCTGCTGATTGACGAACAACATTTTACTGTCCGTCTTTAGTTGACTGCTGGTGGAAATAATTGATGACAGTAATGTGCAACACTGTCCCTGCGTTTAGAAAAAATTTTAAGTTTACTCATCCGCCAAATTTTATTTTTGTCGAAAGGATACATTGTAAACCTATATAATATAATATCAATAATGCCAACTTTCTATGAAAATTGTCTGCTTTTGTGTCAACAATTGTTAAAATCAATACTTCCCTTAGCCTATGTATGAGTTTTGGTTTAATTTTTGAATAATTTTTAAGAAATTTAGAGAGCACCTTTCTATGTTTCTTCTGGCGTTCAATGAATAAAAAAATAAATTTTATTTTTTACGCACATTGTCAGGTCTGCTTGATAAAATTGTAATTTATAGAGAAATGGCAAGCCTACTTAAATTAGGTTAGGTTAGTCTGGTAGGCCAATGGCCCACGCATAGACCAGTTTTGGTCGTTTGCGATATCGGATGGAGTTTCGTTCTAAATCCATGCTGTGTGGTCATTCTTTAGGATGCCTTCTCTCGATCGAGTTTTAAAAGATTTTGCGGCCTCACTATTTATACCTCTTCCTATGTATCATGCAGTGGTAGTCTTGCCAATGAGGAGCAGGTGCACAAGAGATGCTCCATTGTTTCCCTAGTGCCCTGCTCTAGACATTTCCAGCAACCTTCTCACATATATGTGCTGTTCAATGCCGTAGTTCGCTTCCTTATCATTTCATTAATATCTATTCCCCAATGAGTTGCTTAGCTTCTTTATTTTGGCGCAAACTCTTTAGACATAAATATTCTATATACACACACTCAAATGTTGCTTCACGCATGCATATGCTTATATATATATATATACATAGAAAATATACAAGTCTAACCAGAAGCAGTTCACGTGTCTCAATTAACGTCTTAAATGGCTTGTGACAAGCAGAAGCGAGCAATCCTGTCTAGGCGCTGACATCAGCAAAGCTTAAGCAACGCATAATAACTATATGACCACATAAACAAGTATATTTGCTTACTTGTACGAGTATGTGTTGTATGTGCTTGACATGCCTATTGCATATTAACAACTTCATGCGTTCATGCACTTGTTGCAGCAGCAACAACAGTTGGTTTACCGTTTTGCGCCATATTTCGTTTTATTTACTTCTATATGTCTTTATTACTATAAATTTCATAAAAATAAACATACTCTCGCAACATTGTTGCGCCACATACATTAAAACTGTAAACAAAAATATTGTCACTTTTGTGTAATTTTAATTTGTGCATTTTTTAATTTCCTTCCTACATTCCCATTTTCACAACATACTGTTGCATGCATTTTTTTACTGTTGTTATTTTTTGCTTGCACTTAAGTGAGACGGTTACACTCCAATTTAGCAAATCGCAATTATACAGCAAATGCATATTTTTGGTTGACTTGAACGAGTTTCCACTTGTGACATAATTTCAATGCTTATGATTACTTTTTTACTTAATTTTTTTTTTTTTTAACTCAGTGCATAATAGGTAGGTTTTAGCTGCCTTTTACGCCTTTGTTTATGTGTGTAATATTTTTTATTCTGCTAAATATTACATGTACTTGCTTACAGTACGTATTTTTAACTGTGTACTATATTACAACTTGTCATCATTAGCTTGCCTTTTTATATTATATATAAATCTGTTATATATATATATATACATATATTTATATATTTCTTGCCACCAGCGATTTGTATATGTATGGCTTTTTTGTAACATGCACCTGTTATAGCTGTACTTATAGACATGTCTTGTTGTTTCCTTTTGAAGGTGATGTCAGTCAACATGGCGTATAAGCGACTTTTGACTGACATAAAAGACTTTTCAGATGCATAGATATGAACGGTTATTGCGTTCGCATGAAATTGGTTCGTTGCTTGCTTGGTTGGCCAAACATATTTATTCAATTACATTTTCAAATTCAACAATAAGTTGTGCATATTGTGTCAGTTGCTTAATTTGTGGCCAAACAAGACACGCATATGCTGCCAAGTGGTTGGAAATATTGATTTTTCTAAAGTTTTTAGCAGATTTAAAATATTTTTATTTCCTAAACAAGGTATATTGGATAGCTGAGAAAATCTTTTCGAATTTCTAATCAAACTTCAACTTATTTTCTTTTATACTTATAAAGAAATAAACAAGTATGTTCCATTTTGGTCGACCACTCTTTGCAATTCTTTCCGCTAGAGACATTATTCCATCAGTGTAAAACTGTTCTGGTTGCTCGACGAAAAACTGCGATAAGTAATTTTCACAGGCTTCTCTTAAAGCCAACTTTACTCCATTAAGGAGTTCTGCATTGGTCAGGGCTATATGGTGGATGATGCATCATCATCATCAAAGATGTGTGTGGTCTAGCATTGTCCTGATGGAAGACGAAGTCCTTTCTGCTGATCAGTTCTGGCCCTTTTTTCGATTGCTTGCTTCAACCTCATCAGTTTTCATGAAAGGGAAACGTAGAATTGAGCAACAATATCGACCAAAACACTCAACATAACCTTTAAAGACGTCAATCCTGGCTTTGCGACCATTTGTTGAGCTTCACTACTCTTGGATCATGATCTTTTTCCCACATTATTGTCGTATTGATTCATTTTTCGTCTCCTGTTACAGTTCGCTCCAGAAATGATTCGATTTTATTTCGATTTCAGCAAAGAATCGCGAATTCGGTCCACAAATTATGCGGTACCGAAACAACGAGCTTCTTTTTGTAGCCAGCCATTTTTAAATGTTTCAAAAGCATTTGATGATGAATGATATTGCTTATGTGATGTCCTGGGCAATTTCCACAATTTCAAGGACTTTTTCAACGATAGCTCGACCAGAGCATGGTGCATCTTTCACATCGCAATTTCCAACTAAGCAAGGGAATCATTTTGTCTATACAATTGAAACAGCATCATCTTCGTAGATTCACAAATTTCATTGTGGATTGCGTGGCATTATTCCTGTTTATACAAAAATTCAATATAGCAAATTTCTTCATTATTTTCACTCATTTTTGAACAGTTACGAAAAGACTTTTTCCACTATCTTGGAAAAAGCCTTTAATTACTTGCTTTCAGAAGCAGACTAAGGTGCTTGTACTTGCATTCTTGGATATTCATACTGAATTCAAGCAAAAAATTTAATTTTTTATTTTTTTAATAGTCTATCAAATAAAAAAAGCTTTCTATAGCTTCATGAAGTGGTCAAAAATATAAAACTTTATTTTTGTAATATTAATTAATATTTTTGTTTGCTAGAAATAATCTGCAAGACCTATATGCTTTGTCATAATTTTTATTATTATTTACTTGACTTCAAAATCAGTTTATTGGCGCACTAGGAGAAATCAAGAAGCAAACAAGCAAAAACAAATAGATATATCTATTTCATAATAACAAAAATATGCGGCGATTGCAAAATACGAGTAGCCAAAGGACGCAAGTACAAGCGTTCATTCAAGCATTTAGCAAACACACAACTACTTGCACATATACATCAATTTTTATAGTATATACACAAATAAAATTATAAATGATACGTTACCAACCATTGCTGTAAAATAACTATAACTGTAACTGTAACAATAACAAAAATATAACTGCATTTACCCACAACTCTATGTATATGAACACACATGCTATACATAAGTATGTATATGTAATACATATATCAAGCTTATGTCTACGACAGACTTCAATTATTGATTAGCCCGCTAGTACGTATGAGCGATTAGAGCCACATTTGCCGCTAAGCGCTAGTGAGCCAGAGTAGGCGGCTGCCTTGGCTCTACTTAAAAGCTGCAAAAACAAATACGAGTAAATCGTACACACATACATACATAAAAAAAACAGTTAGCGGCGTAACAAGTAAGCTGTTGGCGCTGCTCAAACGACAGCCTGTCTGTGGCAGTTACAGGCCTCACAAGTGCATGTATGTGTCAGCATGTGTGTATGCTTATAAAAACTATTGCGTGATTGGAAAAAATGCGAGATTTTAATTAAAAAATATGTAAAGTGTCGGTTGGTATTTGGACTTGGGGATTTCAGTGATCGATTCAACACAAATGTTGTTCATCACTTTTGGTTTCTTTTTTTTTGTTCTGTAGAAGAAAAGCGTGCTATTTTTTGCATTTATTTTTTATTGCTCTCATATAAGCTTTTTTTCTCACATGATTTTGTGATTTTAAAAAATTTTTCTTATTGTAGTATGGTTTCTTGTGGTAGGAGTTAACTGGGTCAAGCTAATAATAAGGTATAGTACATAGGAAACTGAAAAGCGAAGGTCCTTCCTATAAATATTAAGAGCTCATACTTAAAGAGAATTTTTAAGGTTTCACCATTCAATATTTCACGGCATAAAGTGGAAAAATCGATATTTTTGACCCACCCCACTGCTTACTCATATTCAAATATCAAAGTTCATTTACACTAGTTACTCATACGCCCCGCACCTCCAAATGGCAAAAGCATGTTGATGCGCACCAAAGGCGGAAATCGAAAAAAATGTACAATAATGAATTGAACAGCACATCAGTTATCAAGAAAAAGCGGGCTCGTGTACGAAATCCCCAAAATAACCGGCAATATTCGCAACTGTGTGTGAAAGATCATAAAGTTTATTATGCATTTTTTAAAGCATGGCAACCCCATCAGCTGAATTAATCCATGTACATTATTTTTGGAATTTATAGCACATTTTTGTTCACAATCCGGTAATTTTTGTTTACCGCTTTCTTTCCACAGCGTGCTTTGGGTGAGCTTAAAAGTGCGTTCATCTGCAAAAATTGACTTGCGTTTCGTCTCCTTTTGTTGAACTCGCTGCTTATTGCAGCCATATTTTTGTAGCATTTACCATTATTTTCATTTCGATTTTATTGTTAGCTCGTAAATGTTTTTTTCTTTATTATCATAACAATATGCTTCACTTAATGAATAGCGTTAGCTTCCATAGCAGATATGAAAGCTGCTTTGTGGCGCGTGTAAAGCGGATTACTCAAAACGGTTAATGAGCTTAGTGGCTTATATGGACTGTATGTATATCGAGGCTTTTCTAGCTTAATTGAATGCATTACCAGCTATTTACAGCTAAATAACAATCGCATCTAACCGTTATTCAAATGCTATTTGCTATTGAATACACGCAATTTGGAGATGAATTTCGTTTTCGTTGCTTTTTCACTTTCATTGAAATATAACTGTAAACGAACGCATCACAAAGCGCTTATGTTAGTTTGTTTGCTGGAAATTGTAAACAATATGTATTGATATTAAGCAAATCCACTTTGTTATAATGTGAAAGGCAGTTTATATAGTGTTATGCATGTGAGCAATGATGAAGAAGATTTCATAAGAAGTTGAATTAGTTGCACGCTTCCGCTTGCTTAAAATGCGTTTGTGCGTAGCTATATTTTTTACGTAGTATGGCTTGTGTAATTCCGCTGTAAATATACTTTAATTTAAGAATAAGTCTTTGTGATTCATACTTTCACTCTAACATCGTGCAGGTGATATTTTGTTGGGTTGTTCTTGGACTTTTTATACATCAGATGGTTCATGTTTCGCAAATTGTCTCCTCATTTTTTATGGGACTTACGACCGATCTTGGGACTTCTTCTTTAATGATATGTGAGGAAAGTTCTCTGAACACCATTCACCTGTGAGTGGCAAGAAATGATTCTTTTGCATATGGCTCAAACAGCTCACGACTTTCGGTCTTAGACCAATCATCCTATAGGTAGCCAAAAAACATCCGCGTTGAAGGCGAGCTAAACTGAGATGACGAACGATCTTTCCTTATGGTTGTGCGGTGAATTTGAGACCCGCCACGTAAAAAACCCTACCAATAAAAAAGAAGAAAATAGCTTCTATCTTGGCACTGGTCACATCAAAAACTATATTTTCAACACATAAAATCATTATTTCTCAACTTTTGAAAGAGATTAGATTCATTATTTTGTAAAAACTTTTCATAAATTGGTTTCGGAAAGAAGGTCTGAAGTGTGTAGATCATCATTAGATCATCATGATGAGTGCCCTCTTTTTTTAGACAATTTTCGGAACTGTAGATTTCAGATAATATATAATCGTTGAAGCTCAAATTCTCTCCCTTTTCTTTAATTAATCATTCATAAGGACAATTTAGGGTGTACTCTCTTTCGTTTTTTTCTCTCTCTATCTCTCTATTTCTCTCTTTCTTTTTTGTTCTCATTTCATGATATCGTTTTTGAGATATCGATTTGAAATTTTGCCCACGTCCTTTCTCGCCGAGAAGCTATCGGATCAGTATAGCATATAGCTGTCTAAATAATCAGAATCGATTGCTTGTATAGAAAACTTCTTTATTTGAAGAGATATCTTCCCGAAATTTGGCACGAATCAATACCTTACGCAATAATGTAATCTCCAAAGAAATATTCAGTTCAGGTCACCATAGCATATCAATAGCTGTCATACAAACGCATAAGGCATAACCACAATCCAGCTACAAATTCCGTAACACTTTCTTACAAGTGGATCATTGGAAAGAGTCCTAAAAATTATGCTAAAAAGCGGATCAAAAATTGCCAAGGAAATTAAACTTCCTTGAAAAACGTGCTCATTACGCTATTAACACGCCAACAATTTGTGCTAATTACAGTAAGCATGTGGGCTAGTAAGCCGCTTAATTAGGCGAAAGTGTTTGCAGAAACCACCGATTAATTTATGCGCATTTGTTGATTAAGTCGACGACAACTAAAGTGGGGAATTCATTTTGAATGATTTTGTGTACGTGTGGCGCATTTCACAATTTCACTAATGTCATAATAGAGGTGTAATTACAGCATAAAAATGCCTGCAACAGAATTGGCAGCACTTTTCGACTGGCATCCTAATGCGCATGCGCAACAGCATTTGGTGTTTATCAATAGCCAGTTTGGCCGTAATTTCCGTTTAACTCTGTAGTTTGTGGATTATGGATTTTGTTTGATTTATTTAATATTTTTCCACTGCTTGTTTGAGTTTTTTTTTTGCAATTTTTTGTGCCAAATTTTTTTCAACTTTTCAAAAAATTATTATTTATTTCACTACTTTCTTTATTTTCGCACAAATGACAACAAAAATTTACGATTAATGGCTAATAGCCGCTTTATTACGGCATACGGCTGTGAATTGTCACACGAGCGCATACACACCGGTTTATGTATGTGTGTGTATGGACATGTGTGGATGACATGCATTTCTTTCTCGCACTCTAATGTTTATTTTTGGCTTAGAAAAAGTTGTGCGTCTGCTTTTGGCCATTATTAAATTTGTAGTTTACGGCCAAACAACAGCAAGTTTACGATCCAGCAACACCACCAACACAAGTACATGAAAGCACAGTCGCACATTGGAAATAATTGCAAACAAGTTGTGCTGGTAAATGAGCGAATGAACCAAAAGCCTGTCAGCTTGTGCTGGCAACATGCTGGCGGGCTGCAAAAACATATGTATCCAAGTACAACAACAAACTACAGTTGTATATAAATTTTTATACACACCCCTGGACAATGCATGTACGTCGCTGTGAATTTATGTTTGTGTTGTTGGCGTGTTGTGTGGTAAATTTCGCCAACTGGTTGGCGGTTTTCATGACCTCTGTTAATGGCAGTGGATCATCTCAGCTGACTTTGTGATTTTCTTTTTTAAATACCTTTTTGTTGTTTTTATTGCATTTTTTTATTTTTATTGCTTGCGAACTCATCTACGGTACGTACGCTAAAAATCAATATGTTGCAGCTGTGACTAATTTTCCGACCACTCTCGCTTTTTGTTATTATTGTTTATATTTCCTTCTATAAACTTTTTCTACGATTTTCTTTTCAAAAATTATTTAAGCAACACATTCCGAAGTGTCTAAAGCTATTATTTTTTATGTTTTGTGCAGTTTGTTGCATGCACCATGCGGCTGCTTGCTAGCATGTTGAACACAATGTTAACATATTTTCGATAATTATTTGGCCAGTTATTGATTTTTATATAATAAGCATTTAGCTAATAAGTATATATGTTGCAGCGCTGGCATAACAACTTATTCAATCAACTGTGCAACTTGAAATGAAAGGATAATAAAGCTTAGCTTTTCTCATTTGCCAATGTGGTTTCGTTTATTATTTTCCGGCGCAATATGGCAACACGCACACACGTCTCACATAAAAATGTATGCAATGACCGGATACCATTACATGTGATGCATAGCTGTAGGCCGTAGTTGCCATATTAAGATAGAAAAAAATCATAATGCAGCAATAAAATTGTTGCTCCTGCATTATTTATGAAGGAAACATGTGTGGACCACTTTTAGTCGCTTATAAAAAATTTCAAATTTTAATATTTAATTCGCAGTCTGCAGAGATGATGTTTTATGATTGAGGTTTCTTCTAATAACACGAAGTGTAACCAACACTTACAGCAACTAACAGCATGCGACAAATAATAACATATATAGATACAGATAATAGACAAATAATATAGATAAGATCATTTCAGAAAGCGCGTAAACAGTTGGTGGCAGAAGCATTTCTAACTGAATGAGATCTCATCATAATTTTCTCAGAGAATACCTAACTGGTTGTCAGATCCATAAGAAGAGGGCACTTTCCTTAAGATGTAATCAGTTATCCTAAATAGATTCATATTCCATCACCTTCAAAAATGGCCAAACA
>JAPZAG010000635.1:0-17477 GCA_027475135.1 Bactrocera correcta
ATTTTTTTTTTAATTGTAAAAACCCATTACTTATAAAATAAGATACTTTTTAACTTTTTTTAAACTATGCAAAAGAAAGAAATTTGAAAAAATTTCCAAGACCATTTTCGAATTAAAAATAACAATCAGTTAGGACTTATACATTTAATCACTGCACTCATTTGAACTAAAGGAAAGGCTCACTTCGATATTTTATCTGTTGAAGAATTGCGTTTTTGAGATATATCCGAATTTATGAATAGACATTTTTTAGTTTTTTTCGAAAGTTAAGGGGTTAAAAACAGTTAGAAGCCAAAAGGCGAATTTTCCAGATTTTTTTTCAGAGAAAACTTTTAAATTTATTGATCCAAAACTGTTTGCCATATTTTGGTATTTTTAACTGAATTTTAAGACTTAGTATTAGTAAAAATATTTATTTGTAAAGCAACTACAACTGACCTCGGGAGCTACTCTCAAAAAAGACGTTTTGCGGTGACCTCTTTATCTCTGGACTGGATCCTCTGAAATTAAAAAAATCAAACAGATTTTGTTAAAGTAATTTTAAATCTAGCAATTCATCGAAGCAATAAGCAAAATAAAATTTTTTGACAAAATGACGGTTTTTAAGTCTACTCTAGAAATCAAATTTTGGGCAGTTTTTTTGAATTTTATTTAACAAAAAAAAAAAAAAAAAAATATTTTTACCATCCATTTTTTATGGTGTTTTTATTGATATCTTAAGAATACAGAAAAAAAATTTACAAAAAAATATTAAAAATTGAAATAATTAGAGGGGGAGAGAGACAGGTGTAAAAAAATGGCGCATGCTGGTGACATTGATCCTGACTTTCCTGGTGGTTTGAAAAAAAAAAAAATCAAAAGAAATTCTTAATCAGTAAGGATGCTGTTATAGTCCGGGAACACAAAAAAAATTTTTTTTGAAAAATGGCGACTGCCTGCAAACAAAAATCACTTTTTACACTTTTTTTTTTAATTCGTGAATTTTTTTAAAATATTAAAAACAAAAATTTTGACACGGTGCTGGTAGGAACGATAAAGGATTATATAAAAAAGGCTCACACAAAATTTCAAGTAAATCGCTTGTGTTGAACTTGAGATAATGCCGGTACCGTGTGGAAAAAAGTAGTTTCGAGAAAAACGCGTTTAAAGTTTAGGAGACAATTCTGGTGAACACGGACGCCACCTCACAAAATCGGCTGTATCTCCAAAAATAAGTCGAATTTTGAAAAATCCTTCCAAGCTCATATTTTTGAAAGCCTGAACTTTAAATATATGAAAAAAAAATCAAATTTTTCAACATTTTAGAGTAGTATACACCCTTAAACAAAAATCGATTTTTGACCAACACTTTGGCCTTAAATTGTTTGTAAAACTACTACTAAAAATATATATAAAAAGCACGTGTTAAAATTTGAGACTAATCGGCTTTGCCGTTTTCGAGTAATGTTGGTTATCGACTTTGAAAACAGCATTTTGAGAAAAACGCGTTTAAGGTCTAGTCTTGTACTTCCAACCGCTCTGAAACGTCCTTTCAAATTTGCGTGTAAAATCGAAAATATTCACCGGAACGATTTGAAATTTTTTGTGCATATTCTTAAATATATTCACATTAAGAAAAAAATAAAAAAAAGAATCGAACAAAAAAATTCTTACTGTATATAATCCCTTAAATAGTGTAACAGTTTCACAATGCACCCCTAAAGGCTTAGGTGCTTCGTCGAATATCACTCCTACCAAAATATCATATATATAAAACTTGCTCTGTTTGTTATTATTATTATACTTATTTGTTTTTTTTTTTTGTGTGATTAAGTATTTTAATAATTACGTTTAGTAAAGGGCTATCAATATGCTAAACTAAAGGCTGTCATATCTGCTAGCTTTTATATGCTATAAATATACCAATTCACTGTTTATCGGGCACCTTAGCTAACCTTAACTGGATAAATATCTATTTTTTTTTTTCTTTCTTAGGACCCATATGATTTCTTGTAAGTTTCAGTTGTAACTGTGATATTATACATACCTACATACCAATTATATTCTGAATTCAACACTTTTTTCTTACTCTTTCTCTATATTGATTATTCGAACTCGAAAATACAAAGTTGATTTTTCCATATTTCAAATACAAATTTCTGTATGTGTTTACTCTGAATATTAACTATCTCAAAACACACAAATTTTCCACAACGCTATCACGAACTTCAATTTCTATACAACATGACACTCTAACTAGAATTCCATTTTCTTTAAGTTTTGAATATTTAAAAAAAAAAAAAAATGCGCCCAAAACCCCCAAACTAAGATGCTTTTCTAAAAAATCGAAATTCATAGCAGCAAATAATATTGAAATTCGAAATAATTGGCAACTTTTTTCCACCCCAAAAATTGCAAGCATAACAATCGAAATCATAAATCAATCATACATTTCATAATATTATTCGTAATTTTTGAATTAAACGTATGTACGTATGTTGGTATATTTATGAAAAAAGTTTCGAAAATTTTTTTACTACAATATTTTTTATATATAAAATATAAAAAAAAATAAAAAAATTTATTACAGAAAATATATTCGAACTTAAAGTACATGTAATGAGCAGTAAAGTATGTAAACACCTTTAATTAGTTTTAAAATTTTTTTATAAAAAGTTGTGTTGCACAAATCTTAATTCCTTTAAGCTCGTTCGTTGGTTCGTACTATTTCTCTTTTTTTACTTTGGCACTCACTAGCAATAAACAAAAATAGTAACACGTAAGTCAATTTTGTGCGAAATGATTTAATTGATTTTGTAAGCAAAAAAACAATTGAAAAACACCTGCCAAAGCGAACGGCAGCAAGCGGTACAAAAGAAGAAAAAAACAGAAGTAAAGTAAGAATGTTTTTAAATTAGAAAAGAAACCAATTGAAAGTCAAACGGTAAAAGCATCTTCAGTGCCCCCAATATTGAGTTTGCCATATCATATATTAATTCTAGACGATGTAGTTTACAATCAGACTATGGGACCCGGCGCCACATTGGACAAACGACGACCCGATTTACGTGACGAGCTCGGCTATATTGCACCACCCAATCGCAAGCTGCCACCAGTGCCCGGCTCCAATTACAACACCTGCGACCGGATTAAGCGAGGTACAGTGATAAGTAAGCATCTAAATTTACGAATTACAACATTTATTAATGCGAGCAAATATCCTCTTGTTCTTCCATTGATTTTTCGGTTATTTTCATTTCGATATTTTGAGCGTTACGAAATTACTTTTGTTTTGGGCGAAAATTTGTATGCAATTTTTTGGCTTATTAGTTATTCATATACGCTTTGCGCCAAACGCATATGCAATGCAAGTGAAAAGGACTAAATTGCAAAACCAAAAAAAAAAACAAAAAAAATAATAAAAATTTAAAAAGCAACAATTTTAGAAATAAAAAAAAAATAATAATGTTTTTAAAAAATAAAAAAAAATTATGAATTTAGAAATTTCTTTATTGAAAACTGTAAATGTAATTTGAAAAGTCTTAATGTAAACTTGAATTTTGCTAATTTTCGACTCATATTCTTACTTCTGTCTAACCTTTTACGCACTTTTAAAGTAATTTTTTACGATGTAGCAGTGTAACTTTAAACTTAAGCTACATTTTTAAAATGCGTTTATTTCTTTTTAAACATTTCGTAATGTCCTTTTGCTGAATATTTGTACCTCTTGCATGCTCCATAAATGTTGTAGTAAATTTAGATAATAGTCGTAAGTTGTTACTTTTGCTTTATTATAAGTGGAACAACATTTTGAAAAAAGAAAACACTTTAAAATTTCTATCAACTATTAAGCTTTTGAGTGCTATTTTGGTTCTAAAAGTTTGAAGATAATAAAAAATAATGACAATTTAGAAGATACACGAAAAAATAGTTTACTTAAATAGTATAGAGAAAGCAAAAAAAAACGAGAGAGGCATGAATTCATTTCATCAGAAAGAGTACGATGGTCTGTTGTCGTAGCGACGTGAAACTTACTTTGACAGCTTTACGACTTAAGGGGTTAGGGGTAGTCAGAGGCACGAAAAAATTAGAATTTAAAAAAATTTTTTTTTTTGCTATTAAATCGTGTTATTTTACAAAAGTAGTAATATGGCATTATTATAGAATGTGTTGACTTGAAATCACGAAAATTAAAAAAAAAAAATTAATTTACAAAGTTATAGTTGTTTGTGTGGACATCTAAAATCAATCGGACAAAAAAAAAAATAGTTTTATAAATAGATAATCCTGGGCCTTATCGAAGGATTTTATTTTATTATTTTTTTTTTTTCAAAAATTAACAAAATGGCGGCCTCAAGAAATTTTTGACAAAATTTTTGGGATAAAATTAACAGTTAATTGGTCATAAAAAATCGAAGTTTTTGAAAAAATAAATCCTTCGATCAGGCCCAAGTTTATTATGTATTTAAAATACAAGCCATATAAATTTCATTAAAATCTACTGAGCGGTTTTCGAGTTACGGTTTTCACCAGTTCAAAAAACATAGTTTTGAGAAAAACGCGTTTAAGGTTTGCCTTTTTGCTTTGAAGTGTCCGAGCTCTCTTTGTCATTTGTCGAATAACTCAAAAACTAATATCCGATAATTAACGTAAAATTTTCAGAGAATATTTTTAAGATATTACACTTAACGAAAATGCAAAAAATTAAAATTAATTTTTTGAAAATTCTGACTACCCCTAACCCCCTAATGAATTCGTGAAATAAAGGGTGATCCATTTCGTGGTTCCCTACTTTTTTTTTAAGAAAAAGCATATAAACTTCAAATTTAATGGCAAATCTTTATTATTATACGAAAGAATACTTTTTGGCACTAATTTTTTGATGATTATCTCTTTCAAATGTGGGTCTCTGCTACGTCTCAGATGGTCCATCCGTTGCGTATAATTTTCGATAACTCGTTTGTGCATTTCGACTGGTAACTGGCGAATGACCCGTGTGATGTCTTGATCCAAGGCCTGTATTGAAACGGGCAAAATCCTAGCGGTGTGACATCACACGATCTTGGCGGCCAATGGGCTGGCCCAAAACCTAAAATTAACTGCACACCGAACTGCTCTTTCAATAAATCCATTGATTAATGCAATGTGTGTTAAGTGGTGCCGTTTCGTTGAAACCAAATGTCGCCGAGATCTTTGGTCTTACTGTCGTTCACTACTAGATTTATTTGCTTCGCTTTCTTATCCAGTATGGAGAAAGCAGATCAAACAGCGCGGTTGTAAAGGCCAATGATATCAATATCATCTGCCAGACTGTGCCTTCTCGATTCAGCTCTGCAGCTCGAATGATTTTCTCCAGCAGTAGATTGAAGAGGTCTTACGATAGGGAGTCACCTTGTCTGAAACCTCGTTTGGTATCGAACAGCTTCCAAAGGTCTTTCCGATCCTGACGGAGCTTTTGGTATTGCTCAACGTCAGTTTACTCAACTGTATTAGTTTTGCGGGGATACTAAATTCATACATAGTTACATAAAGGCAGCTTCTTTTCGTGTTATAAATCGCACAAGAAGTGTGTGTCTATCCTCTTTTCACGCTCGATAGAATCTTAAATCCGATCTTGAGGAGGCTTATCCCAGGGTATTTGGCGCAGATTCTGGGGTCTCCCTTTGTGTGGATTGGGCGGAGCACACTTTAATTCCAATCGTGGGGATATTTTATCGGACTTTCTTCCGAACTTGTTCTACAAAGAAGTTGATGCATGCTCCTCCGCTTTGTTTTTCTTCAGGCGGGTAACCCTATTCGAACGTCTTCATGGTCGGGCTATGGAACGTCTGCTTCATCGTTATCGATAAGAGACTTGGGTTCGCCTTCTCTTGGCGTTATGCTTTCACTGCAATTCATCAGGCTGGAGGAGTGTTCCCTCCATAATTTTAGTATGCTTTGGGCATCAGTCACTAGATCACCTCTGGGGGTTCTACGAGAGTATGCTCCGGTCTTGAAACCTTTTGTTAGTCTATGCGTCTCGTTTCCCTCTTCAGCTTTCGGTATCTATCTCATCCCGTACGTGTTGTGGTCGATTGTAACGTTGCGAGGTAGGCAATTTGTTTTCTTTCCACTGCAAATGCTGCTCCTCATCATATCAGCCTATTCTTTTGCGTCAGAGAATTAGGTCTACCTTAGGTAACAATATTAAAAATTATTTTTTTTTTATACAAACCTAAATTTCTGATATCTAGTCGGGTTTAGCACCATTTATAGAACGAAAGAAAAAATAAATTAAAGATATCTTTGATAAAAAATGTTTGTTCCACTCATAATTCTTTAGCACAATTATTAGAATAGCCTTTTATTTATTTTTTTTTTATAATATTTTAATTCAAAGATATCTTATTTTTTGTTTATTTTTATGATCATCTTCTGAAAATTGCCTACTTGTAATCCCAACCCTCGACAAAATCCTGATTTATATGGCTTTTTACTCCTGCAACCGCTTGATGTTTTATAAAACATGTTTTAAATTACGAATTTTTTACAACTTATTATATAAAATAAAATTACAACAAAAACAACAAACAAACAATCAAACATTTACACAAATAAACGCAAACACACACTGTAAACATATACATAACGGTTTATATGAAATGTTACGGTATATTATTAAAACCATGGGCTTATGCCACGCAACACTTGTATGCATTTATTGGCTATGCTATGTTATGCCATGCTATGTTATGCTATGCGCGGCTATGCTGTGTTATGCTCATTTATGTGTACTCGAGTAGCACGTGGCATACGCTCAAATCACTCGACCTGGGATCCACGCCGTACTAACTTGTATGAGGAATTGAAGGCCCCACCAGTGCCATTGCACGGTAATCATTATGGCCCCGAAGATGTACAGTGTCATTATAGACATCCAGGTAGGCGTTAACAAGGGTGGTATTGGCTTTTATGGGTTTTTAATTGTGTTATGTTAAATTTTTATTATTATTTTTTTGTTTTTGTTTTTTTTTTTTTTGAGAAAAATTGTGTTATCCTTATTTATTATTATTTTTATTTTAAGATTTTTTTTTATTTTTTTCAATTGGATGCCACTAATAAAAAAACTAATCAAATAACCATTATTAGCTTAAAAAATATTTGAAATAATTAAATTTAAATAAGAAATGAGCTTAATTTAAATTCGTAAGGTGGGTAACCTCCAAAACATTTTTGAATGACAAACAAAAAAATAAAAATATTTTAAATTTTTTTGAAAAAAAAAAGATTAAAAAATTGAAATTTTATTAAAAAAAAACTATTAAAAAAATTAAATTTTTTTTTGGAAAAAATGTTAAATGTTTTAAATTTTTTAATTCTTTTCTCTCAAGATTCAAATTTTCTAAAACATTTTAAATGAAAATCAATCAATCAAAAGTAATGAAAAAAATTTACATTTTTTGATTTTTTGAGATAAATTGTGTTATTCATATTTACTATTATTTTTATTTTAAAATTTTTTAATTTTTTTTTGAATTGGATGCCAATAATAAAAAAAAAATATTCAAATAACGATTTTTAGCTTAAAAAATATTTGAAATAATTAAATTTAAATAAGAAATCACCTAAATTTAATTTAGTAACTTGGGTAACCTCAAAAACATTTTCGAATGAAAAAAAACTATTAAAAAATTAAATTTTTTTTAGAAAAAATGTTGAATGTTTTAAATATTTTTTCTCCCAAGATTCCAATTTTCTAAAACATTGTTAAAGAAATGAAAAATCCATTAAAAATTAATGAAAAAAATTTAAATTTTTTTTTTTTTTTTTTTGAGAAAAATTGTGTTATTTGTATTTACTATTATTTTTATTTTAAGATTTTTTTACAATTGGATGCCACTAATAAAAAATACTAATCAAATAACGATTTATAGCTTCAAAAAAATTTTAAATAATTAAATTTAAATAAGAAATAACCTGAATTTAATTTAGTAACTTGGGTAACGCCCAAAACATTTTTGAAAGAAAAAAATTATTAAAAAATTGAAATAAAAAAATATTAAAAAATAAATTTTTTTAGAAAAAATGTTGAATGTTTTAACTATTAAATTTTTTTTCTCAGGATTCAAATTTTCTAAAACAGTTTAAAAGAAAAATCCATTAAGAATGGATGAAAAAAATTTAAAATATATGTATGTTGTTTTTTTTAGAAATATTTTTGAGAAAACCAAAATTTAGTTTTGATTAAAAAATAAATCGATTAAAAATATACCAAAAATATGAATTTTTTTATTACATGTTTTTTTTTTAATTTTGAAAAAAAAAAACATTTTTGTTGAAAAAAATATTAATTTTTTTATTACATTTTTTAAAAACAAAAAAAAAAACAAAAACCAATTTTGTTAAAAAAAAAACAAAAAAAAATTAATTTTGGAAGAAACCAAATTTGGGGTTTCTAAAAAATACCAAAAAAATTTAATTTTTATCTATTTTATTATATTTTAATAGGTTTTTCATTTAAAACAATGTTTTAGAAAATTTTAATCTTAAAAAAAATTAAATGGAATTAAAAAAAAACATTGAAATGGAATTTTTTTTAATTATTTTGGTTATATTTTCAAGCGAAAACTATACTTTGCATAAAAAATTTGGTTACTGGAAAAAATCTACAGTTCAAAAGCAAAAGCTTAACTTAAAGAAATATAACTCGAAGCAAAAAATAGTAAGCGCTTAATTTTATTGAAAACATGGTATCGCTCGTATAAAGATTTTAACAGTACTATTATTTACACATATAATTTTTTTATTTTATTTTCTAAAACTTTGAAAAAAATCATATTTAACATTTTTGGATTTTTGTGGGCACTCAAACAAAGATTACCGTATTTAACAAATACTAACAGTAAGTAATGGTGTACATAAATATTATGTATGTACAGATGTATTTATATTAATAAATAGTTAACTAAAAATATTAAAGAAATGCATGCTATTTTCTATATTATATCTACTCAATACAGTACAGTGTAACAACAGTAACAACATAACCCTTCAAACCCACAAAACAAAAACAATACACCTTAATTTTAAAAATTTCAAAACCGAAAACTACTAACACTTAACATTTTTTATACGAAATTTTCTTAAACAAACAACAACTCCAACAACAAAAAAGGCATGGAAGATGAGATCTGCCCCTATGCGACCTTCCACTTGCTCGGCTTCCGTGAAGAAATGGATCCCACCAAGGCTATGAATTTCCAAACCTTCCCACACCAAAATGGACACGCACCTGGACCCGGACACGCAGGCACCATGGGACCACCCGGACACCCTGGACATGTACACTCACGTTCCGGTTCACAGTCAATGCCACGCGCCAATCGTTACGCACGCAAAAATAGCCAAGGCGGACAATCGTCCATTTATACACCAGCACCGGAATATGATGACCCAGCCAATTGCGCTGAGGAAGATCAATATGTGAGTGCACGCATATACATACATATGTACATAAATAACAAAAATTTATAATGCAAAAAAATGTGTATTGAATTTACAGCGTCGTTACACACGCGTCAACTCGCAAGGCGGCAGTCTGTACTCTGGTCCCGGACCCGAATATGATGATCCCGCTAATTGCGCACCCGAAGAAGATCAATATGGATCACAATATGGCGGACCATATGGCACACCATATGATCATTATGGCTCACGTGGCTCCATGGGACGTCGCAGTGTTGGTAAGTGTGTGTGCCGAAATCTGGGTGGTGTTGAAGTAGGGGGATATTTTTAGAAGGTTTTAATGTGACTGCTACTAATTAGGTTCTGCACGTAATCCAGGTAATGGCTCGCCAGAACCACCACCACCGCCACCACGCAACCACGACATGAGCAACTCGTCGTTCAACGACTCCAAGGAGAGCAATGAAATCTCAGAAGCTGAATGTGATCGCGATCATGGACCACGCGGCAATTATGGTGGTGAGTTTTAAAGATAATTTGAAAATGTTAGGCAATAACTAGCAGTAAAATGTTAAGTTTGCGAGGTTATGCCAGATATTTTAAAGGTTTATATGAATTGAAATAAATTGCTATAATTATTTTGTGTACAGTATAACGGCATTTTGCAATGTGTGACTACTAAACGCATTCCGAAATATTTTTTTCTTTGTACTTAACACAAACTTACGCTAATTTACGCTATTTTTGTGTCTTTAATAATTTAATTGAAAAAAATGCAAATATATTAGCAGAAGACTCCAATGAGGGTGAGTGAAAAAGCAATCGGAATATTTTCAAAAACTTATAATTGTTGAAGTTGTTGTTATTTTGAAATTTCTCACGCAAAAATTTTGGTTCTGTTTTCAAATTACTTACCCCCAACCACGCATTTTTAGCGCAATTTTTTTTTTTTGATAAAAATGTTGTTGTGTATGCTTTAATGCAATAAAAAGTTTAATATTTCGTCATTAATTAGTTTAATAAAATTTTCAAAATTCTCAGTTGCACACTCTCAAGTCACCATATCACTCATTAAACCTCAAAAATGCTCATAACGCGTGGTAATTTTCGTTTGCTCATTTTTCATAAGCCCCAAATGCGACGTTCATGGAGTTTTAAGCGTTTTAGTTAATAACTTTTACATACATACAAGCATTAAAATATAATTTATACATACCTACATACTTATATGTTTAATAAGAATTATATTTATTTATAATGCAGAGTACTTTATAAGAAATGACAGCTTATTTTTATTTATACAAAATATTTTCAACTGAAAGCAGTGTTGCCAACACGAATCGTTATAAAGAATGTGTACGCACTGCTTTTAGTTTGCATTTAATCGCGTTACGCCCCTCACTCATTGAACCGCCTACAATTCAAACTGTTTATAAATCATCATTCAGCTCCGCTCATCGTTACTCATCGAATGCGTGTCATGTGTTTACTCATGTGAGCATTAAACAAATGCATTTCATATTTCTAAAAAAAAATGTGATTTTTTAAATTTATTTACAAATAAGTGTTTTTAAATATTCATACTGTGTTTTGCTAAATAATTTGTGTCTAATTTATTGTTAAAATTATACAAATTGGTTAAAGTTTTCTTTACATTTCGCAACGACGGTTTGGGTTATTTTCAACAATTTCTTCATATAATTTTGCACCGTTTCTTTTCATTTCATTTTCAAGCACATTTTTCATTAACTGTTCCTGTGTTTATATACATACATATATGTTTTGGGTTAAAAAAAATTTATTTTATTAAAAAAAAAAATTTTATTAAAAAAAAAATATTTTATTTTTTTTTTATTTTTAATTAAACAAAAACAAAATATTTAAAAAAAATATATTAATTTTTTTTATTTTTAATTTTTTTTTCTATTTTTTTCTAACAAATTATTGTCTGTGATTAAACAAAAACATTAATGCGGGCTTTAGTTTTAAAGTTTAAGCATAAATTTTTATTTAAAATAATTTCATGTTTATAATTATTATATCATTACCATCATTGACAACATCACACCTCATAAATGGCATCAGCATGCACATTTCATAATAAAAATCTAAGTTAATTTAGTAAAATCCATGTGTAGTTGTAGCAATTTATTATTTGTAGTTTTAAAGATAGAAGAGAATATGTGAAACAAGTTTTTAATATATGTGCATATAATTACTTAAAACCATAAATTCGCTAGAGTAGAAATTTATTTTGATTTCACCATACAGAAAAATTGAAAGTTTGGTTGATGAAACAAATAATTTTTACAAACAAAAAAAAAATACATTTTAATAAATTTAACATTTTATGTATTATTTATTATGCCTTAATTACAAATGTATGTTAAAAGAAGACTAACTATTTTCATTACAAAAAAAAAAGTTTTATTTATTATAATTTATATTTTTTTTTAATTTTAAATTTTCATAATATTCCTTTATCTCACGAGCAAGGATAAAAAATTTATGCATAAAAGCTTTTAATGAAAATCATTGTGGCGTTAAAATTTTTTTTCACTTGAAGAGAACTTAAAAATTTTCAAAACCTCAAATTTTTTCTAAAAAAAAAAAAAAAAAAATTCAAATTAAATATTTATGCTCTTGCTTTATTTTTTATTTATTTTTTTTCATAAATAGTTAGATATAGGGTTATATATACATATGTATATATTATATAAATGATCAGAATGATGGGACAATTTGACATTCGAGTGACTCTGTCTCTCCGTCCGTGAACGTTAAGTTTAGTAAAAATTCATAGATATGCCTAAAGGGGTCATTGCCACGCCTACAAATTTCTTTTAAACGAAATCTCTAAAGTGCCATAACTCGCGCATGAAATTAAGATAGGAAACTTTAATTTGGCAGTAGCAAGAGTCACGTGTGGACCCAAAATTAAAACAAAAATGAGCTTCGATCCAACCCCCTTAAGAGGTTTAATGTACCAACCAATATCCCAAACAACTTAATATACAATATCCGAATTTGGTCAAGACAAATCGTTTAAGCAACCCTATCGACACTGTAGAAACTGATAAAATCGGGTGACAAAGCTATATAACAGAGATAAAAATATATATCTATAGGGTACAGGGTCAAAATTGGACGAAACATAGGTATGGCACCGTCCACGTTTGGGTGAAAATCCATATCTCAGGACCTACACTACCAATTTCAACTAAATTTAATGTATAATATTATCTTGGCCGATTTCGCTACAACTCCGCCTACTTCCCAGATAAGACAATTTTGAATTCCATCTGATTCTTTCACTTTCCAGTACGCAAATTAAGCACCTGCACAGTGCCTTTGAGGTCTGCCACCTTATGACCAAAAAATTGAGAGAACGTGTTTTTAATAACGGTTTATTTTTGTGCCTAAAACTAATAAAATCGGGTTAAATTTAACAGAAGGTTTTTTTTATTCTGAGTATAACTTGAGCTCAAGTAGAAAGAATTTTTTTTAAGTAAGGTTAGAAACGATATTAATTGATTTTTTATATTTTTAGGAGTAAAATTCTGAATGAAAAATAATATAAATAATGTATACAGTTTTTTTTTTTCTATTGAACTATTCATTTTCTTCAGTCCCGTCACGAAATTTCCTTGGAAATACCCTAAAAAAATTTCCCTGGAAATTTTAGTCCTTAATATTAACATTGAGAACTGAACCAAGGGCTGTAAAATTTTTCCATTGAAAGTACACTACAATCGTGATTTTTTATCTTTAAATTCTTAGCAGATCAGAGGTATTTTATGGCATCGCTTTGACTTTAGGAGCATATTGTTCACTCTACAAAATTGCCCAGTGCAACAAAGTCGTAACTCACACCGGCGAGATAACGGCGAGGCAGTACGGCGAGGTAGTGCGGGGCTCTAAACCTGTTTTTTTCACGAAACTCGCATTTTTTTTTGTATATACTTTTTTTATACTTTTTGTATCTCGTAAATGACAAGAGAAAAAAAACGGTTCATGACAAACTTGTAGGAAATTTTATTTGCTACAAAAAAAGCCCGAGGTCAAAATCGCTATCACTAATACTTCTCGAGATATTCGGCTTTTTATGTAAGGCTTTATCGAATTTTCATAGATGGTATGTAATAAAAAATCTATGAAAATCTAATCAATGAAATATTAAGGACTAAAATTTTCAGGGAAATTTTTTTAGGGTATTTCCAAGAAAATTTCGTGACGCGACTGAAAAAAATAATAGTTGAGTAGAAAAAAAACACCCTAGTATATTTATATAATAATTAAAAAAAATCACTCGTTTCATAAAAGGAATATTTTTGAAAATTATTGAAAACTTTATTAATGTCTCTTTAAAAAATTTCTTTACTTATTTCGAAGCATCCAAAATTAGCATCGTTTAAAATCGTTTTTAATGAACTTCTTAACTTCGAAAACCTTTTATTTTGCACAATTATTGTTGTAGATTTTTTAAGCTCCATAGAGATTATAATTAATTGCACATGAGAAATATGTTTAATGGAAAATACAATTTTAAAAAATTTTTCAAACATTAAATTATTAAAAAAAAACATATATGATTTATTTTTTTTAAGTATTTTCATATCAAATAATGCTAAATGCGAAATAGAAATGTTGAAAAATTCCTTGAAATTGTATTTAAAATCATTACAATTGTAAGTTTGCTAGGAATTTACATGAACTTTATTTTGGTTAATTTATTGATTTATATAACTTTTCTTTCTCCTTTTTTATTTTTAACATATTATTTCGGAACTTTATCATACTGAAACTAAATATATTTGTGCTAACGTTTGGGAAACGTTTGATTTTCAATACTCAATATATGCACATAAACTAAAAAATTTAACTGTAAGCAGCTGTCAAAAGATCCCCACTGCAAAAGGATCAGCGTACAACTGAAGAAATGCGCAAACTGATTGAAAGGTAAAGTACTTAAGGCACGCAAAAGAAATAAAAAATATTAAATTTAATATTTTTTTAGTTTATAAATTTGTTACACGCAGCAATTCTATTAGTTGCAAGTAGTCGCAGTTGCTTAAAATAAATAATCGTATTTTTTGTGGTTTGGTTTGTTTTTGAGCCAAGCTACACAAATTTTAAGACACAAATAAATATAAAAATTTGTGTATTTAATACACTTAATTGCATTAAATTACAAAAATTTTAATATTTGCTAGTTGGGCAATGTTAAACTTGAAAATTATCAAAAATTATATAAAAAAATTGTATTGTAAAAAATAAAAAATTAAAATATTAAATAATTTTAAAATAATATTTCAGTTTTTCAAATAAAAAAGTGTTAATTACATTTAAAAAATACAACATTTGAGCACGTATTTATGCAATTTTGTAAAATTTTAGTAAACTCTGAAAATTTAATTAATTTTATTAATCGTAAAAAGTATTTTATATGAGAAAAGTTAAGTTGAACATTTAACATTTTCACAAGTTTGTAAAATTTGAGCAATTTTTAAACTCTAAAAATATCAATTAATAATATTGTTGATAAAATATATCTTTAACATATTTAATGAATGCATTAAAATTAAAAAGTTTAAATTTTAAAAAGTTCACCTTGAAAACGAAAATTTTCACAATTCTATATAATTTAAAAAAATTGAAAATAAAGTAATTATAGTTTATGGTGCAATTTAAAGCATTTTTAAATCATATTTTAATTTTTCTTAAACCAAAAACTAATTGATGAATTAAATACTAATTGATTAATGTGTCCAAAAAAATGAGGTGACATTGTATTTATTTTGAGAATTCTTTATTTATTCTACCAAATCAATTTCATCCCCTTCAAAGTAATCCCTTCCCGATGCAATGCACTTATGCCAAAGGATTTTCCAATCTTCGAAACACTGGTTGTAGTCACTTTTCGGGATGGCCTTCAGTTCCGTCTTCGCTGCGGCTCGAATCTCCTCTATCGTATAAAAACGGTGTCCCCGGAGCGGTCTTTTGAGCTTGGTGAACAGCCAGAAGTCCCACGGCACCAGATCAGGTGAATACGGTGGTTGCGGAGCAATATGGGTTGAGTTTTTGGCGAAATGATCACGAATTACGAGGGCAGTATGGGATGGTGCATTATCGTGGTGTAAAAACCAAGAATTGTCTTTCCACAATTCCGGCCTTTTTAGCCGGATAGCGTTACGCAAACGACGCATAATGTTCAAATAATATCCCTTGTTGACTGCTTGACCGGTTGGATGGAATTCATAATGCACGACACCACGCCTTTTTTCCAAAAAAATTCAATGTTTTCGGTACCAATTGAGATTTGACGCGCTTGAGGCCCAAAACATCCTTCAAAATGGTATTGGCTGAGCCTTTCGATATGCCAACTTCATTATCAAGGTCTCAAATTGTTAATCGACGGTTTTTTTAACACCAAATCCTTGATTTGTTGAACGTGAGCTTCGTCGGTTGAGGTTGATGGTCGCTCTGGACGCTCTTCGTCTTTGACACGTTCACGGCCGGCTTGGAACTCACCATACCACTTGTAAACATTTTTTTTTAGACATAGCCTCATCAGGAAAGGCTTTCTGCACCATCCTCAACGTATCTGCAGCAGAAAATTGATTCCGTAAACAAAATTTAATGCAAATTCTTTGCTCAACAAATTTCGACATCGCAAAAAACGAAAAACTCACTTTTAGCAGCTCACAAAACGACACTTATCTCAAACACTAATGAATATTTTGACATGAAATTTGACATAAATGTGACTGACAGTACTACCAACCTAAAACAAAAAATAGTTCTCCAAATTCTTCGACGCGCGCAGTTTAAATTCAAATGTCACCTTATTTTTTGTGCACAGTAGTACATTAAAATTTTTTTTGATACTAACATTACAAAATAAAAAATAAATATAAAATAGAAACAATTTAAAATAGTAAACATAAAAAATTTTTATTGCTGTAAAATTAAAGCACACAATTTCGACTAATAATAAAATTAATTTTTTATTGGTTATATTTTTTTTATTTAATTCCTGATGTACAACTCACCCACTTCTACTACTATGTAAACTACTTCTACTACCAATTTCTACTACCTACAAAAACCACTCGTACTTATTCACCATAGTCGACGGCCATTGTAAGTTGATTATTTATAAATGGTGTAATTTGTTAATGCGTGTATATGCCAAAAAATAATAACATATATTTATACCAATTTTATATGAAATATTATCATTATATTTACTTGTTCTTTGCATGCGTAGCCACATAGTAAGATATGATTAAACGGGTAAAATATATTTGACTCGTAGTTTTGTTAATAACTGAGTAGTATTATTTGCATGTTTGTGTGTTGTTTTATTTAAAGATGTTTAAGTTTCAAGTTTCAATTTTTTGTTGTTATTTACATATGTTTATTGTTGTATTTTGTGTTTGAGTTGAACGGCAAATCACAGTTTGATTATTACAAAATTCCAATAAGTATATACATACATACATACATATATATTATATACATATTATAATAATATAAACGTTTGTATATGGAGTTTAACGGTACATGCTTTTAAAATATATACAAATAGCAGCGTAAAAACACTTACAAATATTTGCAATGTAAGCTTTGGTTGTTGAGTATGTTTCCGACACTCATACAAAGTACTCTTTGCTTACATATTTACATGCACATGACGCGAAACTTTACTTCAGGTTAACTATTTTAAATTTTTTACAAAATTTTGTAGTTATCAAAACATATTAGTTAAGTACTTATTAGGCGCTCTTCGTAGTAACTTAAAACTTGTAGAAAACTCTCTCAGTGAACTCAATTTTTAACTTCTTCCAGTACTTGTGATAAATAGAGAGAAATATTATCGCGCTCATAACTGTAATACATATCAGTGGTGCAGTACTACATGATAAATGGAATCTCCGATTAGAAAACCCATCTATTTTTTTTTTTTTTTGTTTTTTGTTTTCCAAAAATTGCAATATTTTTCAGATTCGCAATTGATCATAAGGGATGATATAATTGCCACTTTTTTTTAA
>JAPZAG010000069.1:0-22105 GCA_027475135.1 Bactrocera correcta
AATATGAAAAACACACACATACACAGAGACACTGGCCCGAAATTTCGCCGGAAAGTAAAAGCTTATATGTATGCTGAGCAAGGCAGGGAAGACTGTTCGGGGGCGGCGGGAGCCCAAACTAAATCTCAGCGCCGCACAATGAGGCGAGCGAGCAAATTTACTGCGCTGCAATGCATCAATCAATGAGCCAAAAACTTTTGAATGAATTATGAAATTCGAGTGCCCGTATGTGTGTGTTTGTGTTTGTTTGTGGGTACAAGGAACAATAAAATTAATGGCCAAAGCGAAGGAGCGAGTAAAGTGATAAGAATTAGAGCTGCATAAGCACCGCACAGGACGGCATAGCATAGCAGAGCGGCGTAGTGCATACGCTGAAGGACGACGAATGGGCGTAACAAAAGAAAGGCTGCATAATAAATGCGTTTGTGGAAAAGCGCAAAATGCCGTTAGACACAAGCGGCTAACTTCTTCCACCTGCTTTACTTAGAATAAATAACGCAGCGGCAAACAAAGTTCGGTCTCTTGTTTTCTTTCTTCTTCAAAGGCATAATAAGCGAGCACACGCTGCACTGAGCGCCCGAAGCGTGTGGCACAGAAAGCATGTTGGCCACAAAGGCAGCGGAGCAACCAACTACATACTAAATGTACTATATGTAGCATACAGCCAAGTGTCATGTGAACATCAAACAAGCTAACAGCCAATTTGCCTATCAATGCTTCCATTCAAGGCGGCGCATAGAAAGGAATAATATGATTTCGGCTCACAAAGCAAAGGAAGCAGGTAAGATAAAGCCAACATTTCTAAGCACACACTTATAGCCAACATCTAAGAGTCCGTGTGTGTGTTTGTGAGCGCCGCATAGGTCATATGATGCGCTTACAGATTCCACATGTTGCAGACTCAGCAGTCTGCGCGTTGAGCACGAGAGCGCGCACAACTGTGAGTTCTCTGCAGTGAATGCCTCTGTATGGTGTTGTGTGTGTTAGCGGAACAGGTTGAGTGTGCAAGAGAGAATTTCCCAGAAAAATACTGGGTGCAAAAGTCAGCTGGGTCACACACTTGTCCTTTACCTTAAACTGCGTTGCTATTTTGGTCCAGTTATGCTCTGAGTTCAATGAAACAAAGCATGTTTAAGACATTTTATTTGTGGAAATGAATAATATGACATGAATAATATTCCTTTAACCAAAATAAACTATATTAAGTAGGCGTTCCTACTAACATGCAAATACATTATTTTTGGACGAGAGTATTTCTATCAAGTCAATTACAGCCAAATGAGACATCGAAAACCTCATATCATTTGTTTGGAGACATACGCGGTTCTTAACAAAATCGTTCCACTGGCATTAACTTCACCGAAGATTAAAGAACAAAAAATGAGAAAAAATATAAACTTCGGTTGCACCAAAATTATAATCCCCTTCAGAAATATATAGAATACGTTAAATGAACTAAATTGTTGGTCTGTAATTTTTATGACAGTTATATGCTATAGTAATCCGATCTGAACATTTTCTTCAGATATTAGACTATTGTGTTTGATTATAAAGCACCGAATTTCGTAAAGATACTACTGTGCCTAAAAACTAAGGTGACATTGTATTTATTTTGAAAATTCTTTATTTATTCTTCCAAATCATTTTCATCTACTTCAAAGTAATCCCCTCCCGATGCAATGCACTTATGCCAACGGATTTTCCAATCTTCGAAACACTGGTTGTAGTCACTTTCCAGGATGGCCTTCAGTTCCGTCTTCGCTGCGGCTTGAATCTCCTCTATCGTATAAAATCGGTGTCCCCGGAGCGGTTTTTTGTGCTTGGTGAACAGCCAGAAGTCGCACGGCGCCAGATGAGGTGAATACGGTGGTTGCGGAATGATATGGGTTGAGTTTTTGGCGAAATGATCACGAATTACGAGGGCAGTATGGGATGGTGCATTATCGTGGTGTAAAAACCAAGAATTGTCTTTCCACAATTCGGGCCTTTTTAGACGGATAGCGTTACACAAACGACGCATAACGTTCAAATAATATTCCTTGTTGACTGTTTGACCGGTTGGAAGGAATTCACAATGCAAAACACCACGATAATCGAACAAAGCAGTCAACATGACCTTGATTTTTAAGCGACTTTGGCGCGATTTTTTTGGTCTCGGCTCCCTTTTGGCACGATATTCGCTCGATTGATCGGTTGTTTCGGAGTCGGGGTTATAATGGACTTCATGACACCCTGGTAATCGGAAAACATCGTTTCACACACTTCAACGCGACGCCTTTTTTTTTTTCAAAAAATTCAATGTTTTCGGTATCAGTCGAGATTTGACGCGCTTGAGGCCCAAAACATCCTTCAAAATGGTATTGGCTGAGCTTTCGATGTGTCAAGTTCATCAACAAGATCTCTAATTGTTAATCGACGGTTTTTCAACACCAAAACTTTGATTTGTTGAACGTGAGCTTCGTCGGTTGAGGTTGATGGTCGCCCTGGACGCTCTTCGTCTTCGACACGTTCACGGCCGGCTTGGAACTCACTATACCACTTGTAAACATTTTTTTTAGGCATAGCCTCATCACCAGATTCAGCTCGTAACGTTGACCTTTTATATACGGCAAGTGAGATCCACGTCTGACTCGGATAAATTTTAACCAAGAGGCCAATTTTCGTCAACTTTTTACAGCAATTGTGGCCGTATCTCAGAAACATGGCACCGAATAAGCTCTTTCAAGGTGTCAACTTTCTTGTGTTTATCTGCGTAGACAAACTTCCACATAATTTCACAAAAATAGTTCAGCGGAGTTAAAACGATCTTAGAGGCCACGCCGCAGGCCCGCAACACTAGACAATGCGTTCACCAAAAGTTTCTTTCAAAAATTGATTGTTTGGTTTGCTGTGTGGCAAGTAGAGTCGTCTTGTAGGACGTTCGACCACATTAACATCCTTCAATTAAAGATCAAAGATAGTAGTGACTATAAATAATGCCTGGCTTGATTTTTGAAGAATTGTGGACCAATGATCCCCTCTGCTTATAGAGCACACCACACAGTGACCTTTTAAGGATGAAACGAAGGAAGCCTAAGGATTACCATCACTCCAAATATGAAAATTTTGTTTATTAATTTAGTTAATTTAATCAAAAGTAAACTTCTTCGATGAATAAAATTTTCTTGTTAAAATCGAGATCAGTCGAGGCATCTCATTTTGACTCCATTCTCCGACCGTATGACGCACTTCATGCCGTTCGGCTTCAATTTTTGGAGGAATTGGATTTTGTAAGCTCGAAGACTAGAATATTTCATAAAGTCGATGGACTCACTCTGGTCTCCAATGATACTTTGGTCCACACAAGCAAAACAACACGTGTTATTTCTTTAAACTGTTGAGTCCGTGTTCACCAAAAGAACGAAATTCAGATTGAAAGGTTCTGAAATTGCTTATGATGCCTAAAATCAGACGAGGGAAGTCAGTTAATTCGACCCGCTTTCAATTTTCAATAAAAATAATTACCTGCTTTTAAAAATCTACAAACTCTTTTCAATTGGAAAACATGCTCTGCCTGTGCCTGTATATCTACGAACTGTAAAAGTGGATATGAGATATGAGTAACCAAAAGAAGTGTTATCGAAATATAAATCGGCCTAACTGATCATTCGATTCACGAACCCCAACTACCAAATTTGCCTTTTCAATTAGGCCTCACAAGCCCAAAGGTCAATTTTACCTCAGCAGATGTTTAAATGGTAATACGTATCAGCTTTTAGATTGAGTAATATACTCGTATTCGTCATTTGCGTTTCGAACCTGATCAGTTGCTTATATATAACCCTACCTTACCTACTTCGCTTAGTGTTAGATGATACGTACAACCGTTCGATGAAGTAAACTGTTACGAGGTTTGACAATTAAGTAATGAGACTAATTTTATTGCCGCGCTTGTGGTAAACCTATGACCTTGAAATTCCCTTTTTTTCCGGCATTCCTCCCCTCTCCATTGATATATGTACCATCGCTCTAGCTTGTTTAGTTCGTCTGCTGCGTCAAGTTGAGTAGACGTGTGTTTGTAGTGCTCCTCACTGCGTCGCGATAAAATTTTGCGCCCGATTGGGCGAAACAGCTTCGGAAACATACGCTAAAATTGTAAGAGTGTATGGTGATAGTGGTCTTAGTCGTGCTCAGTTGTTTCGATGGCACAAAGAATTCGCTCCCACAAAGAATTCCCTCCACCAGGGAAAATTGTGAATTAAGTCTACTATTTCCAAGTACTCGAATGATTGCGAAAACGAGTCAACAGGGTGCGTCATGCCATACCGTCTTCAGCATGTCCCAGTATTTGGCCTCTAAAGGGATCGCCGTATTGCAACAGCCACCCTATTCGCCCGTCATGTCACCTTGTGACTTTTTTTTTGTTTCCTAAATAAAAATCGGTGGTCAGAGGAACCCATTTTGAGTCAATTACGGACATCCAGGTGGCCGTGACGAAGGTACTCGCCGACATCCCAGTTGAAGCGTTCCATAAGTATTACGAAGCATGGAACACGCGCTGGAATCACTGTATAGCTGCCCAAGAGGACTATTTTGAAGGGGATGGCAGAGTTGTAGAATAATTTTCAAATATACGGTTTTATGGAATCAGTCTCATTACTTAATTGTCAAACCGTGTATACTCTGAAGCAAATTCACGAACGAATATTAAAAGTATTTAATGATTGTTCACCTACAATTAGAACAGTAGAAAGATGGGTTGCTGAATTTAAACGTAGTCGTACAAGCCTTGAAGACGATCCATACAAAGGACGTCCAAAAAGTGCATCAACACCAAAAATCAAAACCAAAATACAGGGTATGGTTTTGGAAGATCATCGATTGACTAAGTGAGATTTAGTAGAGACTCTACACATCTCATTAGGCAGTGTAAGTTATATTTTAAGTGAATTTTTGGGTTTTAAAAAGCTGTGTGCACAATGGGTGCCGCATTCGCTAGCAATGGAACAAAACCGCGAATACGACTTTCTCAGCAACATTTGGTGCATTTAAAAAGCATAAAGTGGATTTTGTGCGTCGATTCATCACTATGGATGAGAATTGGGTATATCACCATGATCCTGAATCAAAACCGGAGGTTAAAAGTGGTGTAAATCTAGTTGTTCGGCTTCGAAACGAGTTCGTGTCCGGAAATCGGTCAAGTAAGTTATGGCATCGTTTTTTTTTGGGATACGAGAGGATTTTCGTTTGTAGATTACTTAAAAACTGGTAACTCAATTAATTTTGAATATTACTGCAAACTTTTGGAACCAGTTGAAAGAAAAAATTCGCAAAAAAAGACCCGGTTTGCAGAAGAAAAAAATCCGTTTTCATCAGGACAATGCATCGTGCCAAAAGAGCATTATGACAATGGCTAAAATGTGTGAATTAAAGTTTGAATTGTTGGAGCATCCATCGTATTCACCATATTCACCATATATATTTGCCCTCCAGCGACTTTTATTTCTTTCCAGAACTCAAAAAATGTATGCGCAGCAAGCGGTTTTCATCAAATGAATAGGTCATAACGGCTGCTGAAGCGTATTGTGCAGACCTTCCATATTCTCAATTCAAAAATAGGAACCACAGGCGGATCGTTGGAGATAGTGTATTATTGTTCAAGGAGATTATACTGAATAATAAAGTGTATTTTAAGCCATAAGTAAAATTGGGTTTTTATCAAACGACAAAACTTATTGAACAACCGGTATGGACAGGGAATCATATACGAAGTGTGTTCAAAAAGTATCGCGAATCTTGTGTTTTTTCAAAAATTATTTATTTATTCATGAATATCTCTTTTGTCCCCTTCAAAGTAATCTCCATGAGATATTATACACTTGTGCCAACGGTTTTTTCAATCTTCGAAGCAAAAATCATTTTTTTGTTTTCATCTTCATGAGCTCCTCCTTCGATGCCGTCTTTATCTCGTCAAGAGAAGCGTAACGTCGTCCTTTCATGGGCCTCTTCAGTTTAGGAAACAAGAAAAAATCACAGGGGGCCAGATCTGGGGAATACGGTGGCTGCGGCACCATTAGCGTGTTGTTTTTGGCCAAAAAGTCGCGCACAAGCAACGATGTGTGTGAGCAGGGGCGTTATCGTGGTGCAAAAGCCAATTTTTGTTCTTCTACAAATCCGGGCGTTTCTGGCGGATTGCTTCGCGCATAACTTACAGGTAATATTCCCTATTGACCGTTCTTCCCTGTGACAGGAACTCATGATGCATCACGCCCCTGCAATCGAAGAAAATTGTCAGCACAACTTTCACATTCGACCGAACTTGGCGTGCTTTTTTCGGTCTTGGTTTGTGCGGCAGCTTCCATTGAGGTGATTGAGCTTTGGTTTCCACGTCATAACCATAAACCCACGATTTGTCACCAGTTATGACCCTCTGAAGTAAATTTGGGTCGTCGCGGAGAATTTAACATCTCATTTGCAATGTTCATGCGATGCTGTTTTTGGTCACAATTGAGCAATTTTGGTACAAATTTCGCGGCGACCCGTCTCATGGCCGAATCATTGATAAAAATCGAATGGCACGAGCCAATCGATATGTGTAGGTCCTCAGCAACTTCTCTAACGATGATTCGACGATTGGCCAATACCATTTTCTCCACTTCATTAATTTTTTCGTCTGTTGTTGAAGTTCTCGGGCGTCCGGCACGCTCTTCGTCGTTCACATCTTATCGGCCTTCTGAGAACATTTTGTACCACCGATAAACGTTGCTTCGGTCCAAGGTAGCTTCTCCGTATGCCACAGTCAACATTCGGAATGCTTCCGCGATCTTATGTAATTTCATGTTCACACAAAATTTGATACAGGTTCTTTGATCCATTTTTTTGAATAGGTAAAAATCGAAGACGACCCAAAACACGTGCAAGCAAAGCAGCTGTCAACAGTTAAATGAACATTCAAAATGGCCGAGCTTGTCGGCATAAGTGAGAGACATGAGTACCAACATAACGCCAAAAAAAAAAATTCGTAATTCGAATATACGTAACCCGCGAAAATTCAAAATTCGCGATACTTTTTGAACACACCTCGTACATGCTCCCTTACCGTCAAGCTCTTTATTCGGACCAATACTATTTACTATTGGACCTTAACCATGAGTGCAATGTCAAGCCAAACAGATTAATAGGGGCTCGCCAGAAGTTTTGAGTTGGGAGATGTTTGGGCATCCACCTTATAGTTCGAACCTGACTCCAAGTAATTGCTACGAGTTCCTGTTTGTGGTCAAAAACAATACTTCCAAATTTCCGTCAATAGGAACGAGGGCATTTTCGAAAGTAGTTTTTAGTAACTATTTAAAAAAAAAATTCTAAATATTTGAAATAAAATCTTCACTCTAACACAATGGATTTATTTTCACGTGAATTGATATTAAATGTACTTGCTGGGGAATGAGAGAGTAAAGAAGAGAGACACTGGTAGTGCCGTTCTTGCTATCAGTGGCCATGGCAAATATATTATGCTGTGACTTCACACAATTACAACAGCAATAAATACACAGAATAGTTATTGAAAAATATTTTATGCTTTCAACTTCCATAAAGTTATCCTTTCTTGTAATATTATTGAATATTCCACCTTACAAATAAAATATCAAGTATTTGAACTTCTTATTTAACTGCTTTTATACAACTGGCTATCTTTCGCGTAAACACATTTCACTATTTGCCTTCAAATATAAGTAAAAACGGCACGGAGTATGCTAAATATTACAAAAACAACACCGGCTTTGGCTTGTAAAATACACTTGGCGCACAAGTAGAGCCAACAAAAAGTGAGTGATCAAAGCAAACTAACGCTGCGGCAGCTATGAAAACAATGAGCGGCTTGCTATTGAAATTTCTCAACCAAAAATTACGCGCTTTCCCACTAAAAATATTTGTACTTATATATAAATGCGGTTGTGTGTGTGTGCAACAGTCGCTGTTGCCGAAATGACTTTTCGTAATGAAAAAACTTTCCACATTGCTGCGCGTCTGTGCCTGCGTCTTGCCACAGCGCCCACCATTTGTTTGCGCACAAAGTTAAATATTGAAGCAGAGACAGCTGAGGCTGCAGCGGCCGCCTGTCCGCCTTGGTTGGCAGGTGGAAAATAGAATTACCTTGCAGCCGTTGGATATTTGGACGTTTGACTACTGTCAAGACAGTGTGACTGACGGCGCAAACTTTGTTTTCATTTCAGCTTAAGGAGAATAACAAAATTTATGCTTGTGTTTATTTATGGTGCGAATTGCTTTTAAAGCCAACTCAATGCAATTTAATGTATGAAAATGTCTGCGCAACGAATAAATAACATAAAAGTATTCAATTGATAAGATTTACGCGATAAAAAGAGCGATTGAAATTGATTCAATTCACCAGCAAAGACAGATTGAATTTGTGTGTAAGTGTTTGTGTGTGTGTGTTTCAAACACCTTTTGCTACAACTTCGCACTTGGCGCTTGGCGCGCGTGCTACATGGCGTATGAGTGACGTGGAATTGTAAATAAGTTTTATTCAATGCATTTTATAGCGCAAATAAACCATACGAAATGCCATTGTGTGACACATATGCACGCACACACACGCTCATACATAAAAACACATATACAGCCACATACATGTAAGCGGCGTGTGTTATGGCAAAGCTTTATAAAGTGCCAACACACACAAGCAGCGCTTGTGAAAGCGCACATAAAAAGGAGTAGTCGCCAAGATTGATCACCTTCGACAAGCGCCCGCTTCGCGCAGCAGTCTTGGCATGTCAGCGCTACAACTTGAAACCGAAATGAAAGACGGCAATCGTGTGCTGCTGATCCACATACTTGCTTGTTCTACACATGCCTGTTTGGTTGCCTGTTCGTTTGGTTGTTAGTCCAGTCAGTCAGCATGCTGCTCATTGAAATATTATGCAGGCAGAAATTGAATTCAGTGCTGCCAAATGCGTCAATTGCCAATTCATTTGTTAAAGTGCCAGTTTTGCGCGCTCACTTGGTGGCAGACGCTGACACTTTTTAAATGAAGCCGAGCAAACGAAATAATTAGCATAAAAAAAGCGAATAAAGTTCATTTGCGAGAAATATTAATGAAAGTCAGAAGAACTAACAAAGAAAACGTCAAAAGTGTGCAATCGGGTCAAAACTACTCTCCCTTATGTATAAAGATTTTCAAACTTTCGAGTGATTTGCATTGAGCGTGAAACTGATAGCAGATAGTGTATCTTTGAGCCTAAAAAGGATAAAATTGGGCGAAAACTTGATCCGGCTATAACTATATGTCCATATACAGGCTGTGGAAGAACTGTCGCGACCTACAACGAACTTGTATTAGCGACGAAATTATTGGCCAAAAAATTTAAAACTACATTAGTTGGAACTATTAGAGAAAATAAAATAGGATTATCCAAAGTATTCAAACAATCGTTTTCTTATATATATTCCAATATCTTAAATATATTCTTGATCTGGGGAGCCTCCTCTATCCGACCATACCTATTTTATACCCGAAACCCTGGGATGGTATTCTAAAGCCGACCCGTAAGTAGTTTCTGTTTCAATTAGCAGAACTGCTTGCCGCCGATTGCAGAACTAAAAGAGAAACACATTCATAACAACAGCAAGACCCACAAGTATCAACTCCAACATTTTCAAAAACAACAGATTCTACCAAACGAAAAATTTTTCAAATACGACTTAACCACAAAAACAAAAGAAATAATATGTGTCAAACATGTAAAGAGTATGTTTGCAGAAGATTTGCACTTTCATTTAGTTAAAATGTCCAGATAATGTACAAAGTATTATTTTTTTTCGAACTGAATTCTAATTTTTTATTGTTAGTATTTATTAATAATTTATTATATGCTTGCAAGTGATATAAAATATATTAGAAACTACTGTTATACAAATCTCTTTGCATATTAGTTATTTTTTCACAATGCAGTCATTTTGACTGTTTTCAGCCAATAAAGTAGGTATTTATGTATATACCAAGTTCCCATCATTATAGTGTTAAAAAAACGAAGTAATAAATTAAAAATAAAAAAAAAATTAAAAAATTAAAAATACAAAGTTGTACACAAACACCCTGTACGAGTACTTACCTTTAAGTTTTAGAGCAAAACATTTATTACTCTCCTGCAGTGATATTATTTGTTGGTTTATTCGAACGACGTTGTTGGATAAATAGAAAACGACAAGAAACGAACATCGAAAGAACGAACGCTTCACTTCATATTATATTTGACGAAATATACTTAAAATGAAATTAATTAACTAATTCACTACAGCACTGCAGCACTATTTATGAATGATATGCCATATGCGATTTCCACTCACTTAGCTATTAACACCACAAACAAACATAAACAAATCATAGAAAACAAAAACAGCTATGCACACTGATTTATATCACTTTATTTCACTTACACACATTTTTTGCTTTTTTGCTAGAACACTAACAACTTTATTTCACTTTACACAGATTGCTTTCACTAGAAAACTTACCACTTTTCACTTCATTTAATTTGCACAACTCTCACTGAAGCTTTGAAATTAAACAAACTAATTTAAAAAGCACTTTTACTAGAAATTTCTTACGCGTTTATTACTATTTTTCCGCAACACGAACCGAAGCGCAATTTAACTATTGACCGATCGCGATTAAAAAATTCTATTGACTGACTGTGAGCAAACGTAGTGAGTGTGTAGATTTCCCCACGACAGGGGTGATGATGTTGTGTTTGTTGTATAGAGAAGGCGACCGTTGTTCTTGTCCACCTTACTTTGCTATTGCACATCGCAGCATAGCGAAGGGGTAATGCACTCGCTATATGCCTACTGCATTAAGGTAACTGTTGCTTTTCCTTGAATTGAATTTTTTGTGAATTAGCAGCAAATTGGCGATACAGGTGTCGAATGAAAGAACTCGCATGCGATTTTTTATATAATCATATGATATTTTAAAATGCTTATTGAATATTAAGTGTCATGATACAATAAGGTGCTTTGAAAAACGACTATATTAAAGAATATTGATTCAATGAACACTTTTTTTAAAGGTACTTTCACAAAGTAAGAAAAGAAAAAATATTTTTGATGAGCTTTAATGTTCACTGTCTATTTTTGTGAGTTTTTTATCGACAACTTATTTTTTACTTCTTGTGTATAAAATAAAAGATAATAAAGCAATTGTTTTTAATAAATACTACAATGATCATTGGAAGAAGTGTTTGTTGAGCATATAAGTCATAATAACTGCATTGGAAACTTAAATATGGAACAAAAATCGCAGAAATCATACAAGTATACTGCTAGCAGAACAAGCTATGTATATCATTTTTGAAAATTAAAGAATCAATTTCAAACTAGAAAATGAAAATTAATTTTTTATATAAACTGACAGAAATACTGAACCAAAAATATTTGTATTATTGTAGACAAAAAGGAGGTGGTTCTATATGGCAGTATTAGACCACTGGCTATACAGCATGTTCAAAGACAGATTATAAATATATCATTCTTCATATTTTTTTAATGTAACCAATTTATTCCAATAACTGAATATGTTAAATACATAAAAACGAAGTGTTTTAGTGCAGTTAATAACATAGTTTAATTCACATTCGTTGTAAATTTGCAACTACTGTATCATAACTTCTCAGTTCTTAAGAATTATATAATACAATATTTGCGTATTGTTCGTCTATTTCTATGCTATCTGTCATATGTACATATTTTCCTATTGAAATTTTGTATCAAATTTTTGAGCCCAACGTGATCCCAATCACGTACCGACGTGCAATTACCAACACACGACTGTCAAACAGAGAGTGTAAACGAACATGAATGAAATTGTATTAACATTCGGTCATTCTGTTGCACTTCTTTTCTGCAGTTCTGCAGTTCTGCTGCACTGCTTCGTGCTGACGAAACAACAACTTCGTTTGTACACATGTGCAAATATGTAACATTCCTATATTGTTTTGCATGATGTAACGAAATTACAGAGGACTCGGTGAGTTTGCAATAACATAAAACGAAGAAATTACATTGCTTTGTTGTTTATTCCAAATAGTTTATTAACATCAATGTTGATAAGGAGTGACTGCTTTGTTTTTATACTCTTGCAACATGTTGCTATAGTTTTATCCAACTAAAGGCTATACGTATCATTTGAAACTAATCGAGATAGATCAAGAATGAATTAATATATCACGATAAAACTTGGCACAAATAATGCATTTGAAGTGAGCCATCTTCTGACTATAAATTGTTTGAATCGAACCAATACTGTTCAAGCACCTACATAGGTACTGAATATGTGGACGCAGTGCTTATAGTTGAATTTTTACCGAAAATATCGTGGAGTTATATAATTAAATTTCAGAGAAAAATGTTTCCTATGTCTGCAACAAATGGGGTGAATCAGAATTTCGGTTTGGAATTTGTTGTTCAGGGTTTCACTAAAATTTTTCGCTTTAGACATTTATCGATTAATATTTCATAGATTCCATAAAAAGCAATTAAAATGTATGTTAAAGTGTCCAGCAGTACATGCAATAATCACATCCGCTCTCTTCTTCCTTTCATTGTGCCAATGATATCACGTATTAAATGCCACTTTAGCATTTCTTCAGCGGCAAACGGAAATTTTGTCATTTGCAACAAATCAAAAGTGTCTTCGTCTACTAATCATCGTTCATCAATCAATTCTATCAATGAGCTGCAATCATGCCCAAACGACTTAAAGGCTCTCTTCTGCCACTCACACTTTTTCTTTGTAGGTCTTTCAACCAACGAGTCTGTAATATTTTGTTGTTTATATGTACAAATACTTGCGTATTCTTCTGCTCTTCCTGCAAGCTTGTGCTTTTCAATATTTTTCTACACCCACTATTATCTATGTTCGTCCTTAAGCCGCCCTGTCAATTTTGTACTTCAGCCGATTTGTCCTTCAGTTTGTTGATGTTTTGATTGCCACTAGTATTGACTCTGTTATGAATTGTTCATTTGACAGCTACAAAGGACTAGTGACGCAGAGAGAAAGAGAGTGAGCGAGCGTCCAACCGTCAACAGTATTTAGATGTGCGAGTATTAAAAGGGAAATCGGTTTTTACACAATGTAACTGGCAGTTCATCTTTCTAACTACTCAGAAGCAACATTTTCTATTTCTTTAACAGAAATCTATCAAAAATAACAAACATTTATATGGATTGATATTTCTAAGCCAAACAGGAAATAAATTGTTTTAACCACGAATGAAGGTGAACTACACACTGAGGCCTTTCTTATTCAAATGAAATTGCATCGTCACTTTGGCATGAGTAAAACCAACTTCAAACCAAAATAGCTAGAGGGTTATATACTCGTACATGGATATGCCAGGCTGATATCAAAGCATAAATTGATTTCTGTATGTTTGAAAGGCTGTCTATCAATTGGGCAAGTAAGTAAGTGAGTGTGCTAAGGATGGAATGGGACCATTATCACTCTGTTACTAGTAAACTTGTCATGCTGAGCTATACCCAACTGTCCTGAAAGCAAGTACCACGTTGAATGTCGCATGTTGGTCCGTCGTCCTTTCTGCTGGAATTTAAAACATATAGTTTTCTAAAGAAAACGAGAGTCGAGAAAGGCGTTATCGAGAAAACGATAATGGATACCGAATTGGCGAAAAAAAATGATATTTCATCATGACAATGCACCGTCTGACCACTCTATCGTCATCTCCGTCAAATTCGTCTTCCTTAGGTTTCGAATTGCTGCACCACTTCTATTTTTCCAAATTAAGCCTTGTACGACAACTTTTGTTTCATCCCTGGAACAAGTGCAACGAACCTGCTTGCTGGAACTACGGGCGCCAAAGAAACTACGTCAACAAAGACTTTGGAAGTTACCCTCGATATTCGGCCAGTACATATTCAAATGAATAATGAGGCTGTGCTCATGGTCAGCCGGCTCATTATTGTAGGCCTTCACCAAACTCGGCGTCTCTACGAGAATTGTATCATACTAAGCCTCATTAGTGAGCTTAGGTTCGAAAAAAAGAGATCTTATAAGAAATTAATCGCGACATTTTCATTAACCAGAAGAGAGAAATGGATTAATGGTTCTGTGATCGACTGTTCCAATGGCAAAATCTACATATCCACCGATGGAGCGAAGGGCGGAATAGGAAAAGGAGCGGGGTTTTTCTGGAGTGGCTCATCCGCAAAAGGTAGCATCAAACTAAATAACTGAAATTTTAAATCTTGTACATAACAGAAGATACCAAGTGAGCATTGGGTCTCACCAGCAAGTCCATAAACCATCCACCAGCTACCCGTGGCGCTTATGATATACTTAGTCTTATTGTATTAAGTTATGCGAGCTGGGAATAAATAGGTTCGCAGTAATAATACGGTTAATACCATTTCAGTACACAGTCAAAGAGGAGAAAGTCAAAACAGTTTGTCCACGGGAACACAATTCTGCTAAGCTGCCCCAGACCATTGAGCTTTTTCGTTGGAGCAATGGGCCTGAAAAGAACACTCTTGGAACACTAGTAACACAGGGCATAACATAAAATTACTTTGGGATAGTGGTGGTCTGGCCAAAATACTTCTATCTCTAGGCAAAAATGAACTTATTTAAAAACCCTAAGATCCCGCCTTCAGAAAAATGGAAAAGTAGATTCAGTTAAATGCGAAGCATGCGCGGAGAATTATGTAAAGTTGGAACATTATCCATGCGAATACCCTGCTTTCGGCTGGATAAGACAAGACGAGACGATTGCTAAGCTCCAAATGCTCCAACATAAGAGACTGGGCAGTTGGGTATTTTTATCAAATCCACTGAGTTGATGGATATGATTTAATTTTCTTACCATCCGAGAGTTCACTCCTAGTCCGGTGACGCTGATGGATTCGGCTTAATTTGGCTACCACCCGAGAGCTGTAAGCGCTTAGTCGTAACATAAGTGCGGCCGTCTGCGATCTAACGTTGATACCACCACTTTTCAACCAACCAACCAACCAAAGGTTCATATTTTCATAATCCAAGAGCAATCTCGGAAGACTAAGAATAATTCAAGATAACAAGGAGAAACGATGTTGTAATTTGAATAAATTCAGTTCTCTGAGAACCTAACTAAGTACTGATATTGGAAGACAGATATCTTAAAATAAAGAAAAGGTAATTCGAGCGAAATTGTAGCGCTAAGATGGAAATATTTTGGATTGTTGTATAAGCAATGGGTCCGCGATACGGTTTTTCGAGAGAAAAGTTGTGCCAAATATTTATGGCATTAGCATCGGCGAATACCGCAGTCGATAGTATGACTAGTTGTATGAGATATACAACGATATTGACATAGTTCAGCTAATAAAGAGACAGCATCTACGCTGGCCAGGTTATGGTCGAATGGATGAAGATAGTCCAGCTCTGAGAGTATTTGACAAAGTACCAGCTGGGAGAAGCAGAAGAAGAGACAAACCTTCACTCCGTTGAAAAAAACGAGGTGTAGAAGGACTTAACTACACTTGGAGTTTTCAATAATGGTGTGCCTTTATGAAGAAACGAAATAATTGTCGAGCAGCTGTAAGCTAGCACAAACTCTTTAAGGCTTTAGGACTGAAAAGATATGGAAAGATTGTTCACTAAGCATTGCCTTCGAGATTATTGTGATTATGTGTTTTTTTCGTGACTTGTCTGTGCGTTTCGCGGGTGTACTTGTAAGCTTTTTCACATCAGAAAATTATTATGTTGTAATTAAAAAAACTATAAAAACAACTATTCAAACATTATACCCTTTGTAGATTTCATGCTACTTGTTAGCGCGCGAAGAGTCAATTTATTGCTACTTAATCACAGCAAATGTCACTTCAGTTTCATTGCTACTTAACAAATTATAGTCCGGTCAGCCATCATTCACCGCAACTGGTTGACACTCGCGATAATTAGCACATAAAAGCCAAGTGTACCGGGGAGCTGCCCACCGATGGCAGTCACTCTCTCTCTATATGAACTAATTTTTCCATTGCACGCGAACCATTTCAGCTGCAACTTTTGCGAAAAAACCCTCCAACAATGCCTCGCCCCCCAAACGACAATTGGACAATGAGTAGCGCCCACTCAACGCCAGTGAAACGCACTTATTTGGTCGTATGAGCTCAACGCAGCGTTGCAATTGACCACGCGTGATCACGGCTGCTCGGTGGCATTGGTGTTGGTGGACCTGATCTCGGCCGAAATTCGATTGCAGCAAAGCGCATTGGGGAAACCGCAAATTTCCCAACGGCGAAGGTTTATTAAAGGCACACACACAAACGCATACACAGTAGACGTTTATTCGCGTGTTTCCAGTGCGCAGTGTTTGCGCACATTCAGCAGCAACAGTGACACATAATTCATTGAATTCGTGAAAATTTTCGCTTTATCTCTCTTATTATATATCACGTGCCTGTAAGTGTATGCGTGTGTAGTTAAATGGCAGAGTGTATTTTCAATTTAGACACGCTGCAGCAATTGATTTGTGTTTGCTGGCCGCCATGTCGTATGATGAACATGGCTGGCCATGGCTAGCAAGTGAAGTGTTCAGCGGCGCGCTGACACTGAGCGATGCGTTGCATTTGAATGCCGACGTAAGCAGCTAAATCATCATATAAATAATGCCGGCGGTGGCTCAGCAAGCGTTGCCAAGCAGTACTCGTACGCTTATGGCCTCACTTTGCCGCATATGCATGCGTATATGTATGGGTGTGTTCTCGCACTGGCCACTCATTGCTGTCTAAAAAGTGATGGAAATATTTCACGTGAACGCAGCTCACTTTTCATCACTCACCAACAAACGCTTTGGTGTTTGACGTTGTGTTGTTGTTACTGTTGATAATGATGAAGCTGCTGACGTTGATGCTTGTATTTTGAATGAAACGCAGCAGTGCTGACAGCGTGCTTTTGATGGCTTCGATTCCTTGTGAAAGTCATATGAAATTTGTGCGTTTTCATGGAAATGCGATTTCACTTTGCAGTGTAAAGTCCAATGTAGACCGTTTTGGCAACTATACGGTTGCGTAATTATTCAAACTACGGCTTGTCATGTGCCACTCAATGCAACTCTGTGGGCAAACAAGCTCATACTCAGATCTAGCGTTTATTCGCATGAATTTAATAGCAACTTCGAGTGCCTTCTAGACTCACAATTTTTATACGCTTATCTTACTGAGGTACATAACTTGCATTCTGCTGAAATTATTCAACAAAGAAATTCCATTAAATTTAGTGTTCGGAATAAAATTTCTGGTGCCGAAAAGTTCGAAAAATGTTAGAAAAGGTCTTCGGTTAATTTAATTTCGATAATTGTTTAAAGCGAACAAGTGTTTTTAATTCGAACAAATTATATAAAGAGGGTGGATAACGCATCGAAGACTAACCACATCCAATATGATGCTTGAGAATCGACAATTAACAGTCAGACATCCTACTGACTCATTGAAATATCGGTAGGGTCAGTGAACCCCATTTTGAAAGATTATTTATTAAATTTTTCCGCGGCATCGCGTTAACTTCCGACTACCAAAATGTCATGTAACGTTTTATACTGGCGATGAGTCTTGAATCTATGCTTACAACCCGAAAACAGACGATCAGTCCACCGCATATCATGGCAAGCCGCAGTAGAAAAAAATCCAGTCAAAGCATATCAAAAATCAAGGTTATGGTAACAGTTTTTTCGATTATCGAGGTTTGCTGCAGTCTAAATTCTTTCCGAGTGGCCAAACTGTAAACTTGGAGTACTATTTGAGTGTTATGCGTCATTTTCCAGCAGCTATTGGTAGAAAGAGTTCGGAATTATGTGCCGGCAACTCTTGGTTTTTGCACGACCCGAGCTGCATTGATTCTTCGTGAGTTTTTCGCCAAATTTCCAACCAATATTGTCTCGCAACCACCTTATTCACCTGATTTAGCTCTGTACGACTTTTGACTATTCAGAAAAAACGCTGACACAAGTGTATTGTGGCCAAGGGGAATTTCTTTGAGGCGAACGACTTAGATTTTTAAGAATAAATTATGAATTTTAAAATTATTTATAAAGTCTTGCTATTGTTTGCTAATAGTACTATGGTTCAACATCAAGGCCTTAGGAAATGACTGATGTCCGGCTATTGCAGTATGCAGTTTAGGCTCTGTAATGCTATATACCGCGTATACGAATTACGATCCAACTCTAAATTAAAACTAGCTCAAGTCTAGACCATTTAAAATTAATTAGCAACCTATATAAGGTTATATTGCCGTAATAATAACTTTATGAGTTACCACAGACCATCAGATGATGATTCTAATGAACCTCCACATCTAATCTTGAATTTGAATTTGAAGGAATGTCACAGCTTAAGTTAAAAAGAAACTTGTGTATAGTGAAAAATATACCAATAAATTCAAATACACCAAACAACTACAGTAATCGGCATCCTGCAACATTTGTATTGACACAATGTACAACCACCGGTTGGGTTGGGCTGTGTTAGGTTAAGTTATGTTAAAAAGTTATTTCTGTGACAAAGACCAACGCGTATCCCACTTTTCATACTTTTATACTCATAAATTTCTTCAAAAAAAATTTGTTGAGGCGGCAAATATCAATTCTTATTATTAAAGTGGATTCACCGACGAAAGACTGCCAAAATTTTTCAATGTTAGTCTTGAAGAAACTAAAGAATGGAGAAGATAGCGGCTAGAATTTTTCGAATATGCGTCTATTGGACAAGTAAGAACTGATACAATGGCGGGAAATGAAATTTGTTAAGAGCAAGTAGTACAGTGGGTATCCTGCGTTCTGCTCAAGGTCCGAAGAATCTCGTAATCTAAGGAGTTAAGGAGCTTATTGTTACGCAAGTCACCAGTAAAATTCGTGAAGTTTACGGAGACGATGCTGTATGAGTTCGTGTAGCACAACAATTGTTCGATCGCTTCTGTTCTTGAAATTTCGCTGTGAAAGATCCACCTCCCTCGGGTCGACCTATCGTTGAAAAAATCGATAAAATTATGAAAAAGATTGACCAAGACCGTCATATAAGCAGCCATGATACCGCTAAGGAACTTAATATTCCTCATCCAACGGGTTTGGACCATTTAAAAATGGCAACAAAAAGAAGCTCGATGTTTGAGTAACACATAAATTGTCTGTGAAAAATTTAATGGACCGAATTAACATTTGCGATTCTTTACTGAAACGAAATGAAATCGAACCATTTCTGAAGCGAATGGTAACAGGAGACGAAAAGTGGATCAAATACGACAATAGATTGACGCCTCGGAAGGTTATGCTCAGTGTTTTGTGTGATTAGAAAGGAATCATCCACTATGAGCTTCTCCAGCCTAATCGAACGTTTGATTCTACATTCTGCTGCCAACAACTGATGAGGTTGAAGCAAGCAATCGAAAAAAACAGTCAAAACTAACCAACAGAAAAGGCTTCGTTTTCCATCAGGACAACGCTAGACCACACACTTCTTTGATGACTCGGCAAAAACTGGGAAAACTGGGATGGGAAGTTTTAATGCATCCACCATATAGGCCTGACCTTGCACCATCGGACTACGAATTTTTTCGATCAATGCAGAACTCTCTTAATGGAGTAAAGTTGGCTTCAAGAGAAGCCTGTGAAAATTACTTGTCGCAGTTTTTCGCTGAGAAACCAGAATTAGTTTTACACTGAGGGAATAATGTCTCTAGCGGAAAATTGTCAAAAATTGGTTGATCAAAATGGTACATATTTTTTATTTATTTATTAGTATAAAAAAGTAGTAATAGTTAGTATAAAAAAGAAAAGAATTTTGCGACTACTCAATATACTATACATCCATTATGACCAGCCTCGATATAGTAAAGTCCGTCTACCTGTAGATATGTGAAGATCTTTCAGTTTTTGGGATATTGAAGTTGAACAAAAAGTTACCCAATTGTCGAAACGGCCGCTATGAGACCACTATGGCATATACCTGCCATAAAAACGGAACGCTTCATGTCAGGTGTTTGTATGGAAAAGTTCTTTATTTGACAAGATATCTTCATAAAAATTATAATAGATTATTCTTCAAGACAACAACACAATTTTCTAATATATTATTCAGATCGTACCACCATATCATATAGCAAAAAAATGTCATTCAAACTGACTGATCAAAACAGCAATAAAGTTCTTTTTATATCCTTTTCTACTATAAAATATGCAACTGTGAAGCGCATTAAGACTTCGGTGTAGTCAAGATTAATATATTTTCTTGTTTTCATACTTGTTCGATCGATTCGCCACTCTTTAAAGCAAAAATAATTATTGCTGGGTTTTATACTAAGTAATTTCGTTTGATGGCAATAGCGTATCTTATTGAACTTTTTCTCGGCCAATTGCGCACTTAACCGGTGATACAGTGGCGCAAATTTTCAACGAACCTAAATCAAACTATAATATTACGTGATCATACGAGTAAACCACATCGTTTTTAAGTAGTTAACATATTTAGTCATTAGAATAATTTGTTACATTTAAAAAATTGAAGAATAGTATATTTATTATCTGTCTTTGAATATGCTGTATAGCGAGTGGTCTAATATTTTTGGGTCAGTATTCATGTCAGTTTATGTAAATATTATTATTATTATTTTTTTTTTTTTTTGTTAATTTTTTAGTTTGAAGTTGATTTTTTGATTTTCAAAAATAATCTATCTTGTAACATGATGATCTACCTTGAACAGTTTTGGTTGCATTTGAACAATTTTCGGTCATAAAGTATTATTTGTGCAATCCCGTTGTAATAGCTTGCTTCTTTGATACTTAAAATTGTACTATATGGGTTTAGGTGTGGTTTTTATCTCATTTTTTGTAGTGATTTTCGCACTATGATATGGGTATATGAAAAGAACACCAACTACTAAATTTTGTCGAAATCGGAAGTTCAGATCCCGAATATGTGATTTCACCAAAAAGTGGATGGTGTCACATTCTACGTTCAAATTTCTCACCGGCGCTCTCGGAAGTAAAATTTAATGTCTCTGGTATATTTACTATAGTTATATATTGAACTAAGTTCATATACTCTGTAGCAACACGTTGCGAGGGTGTAAAAAAAGTAAACCAGCTTAATTCACTTAGCAAGCCGATAGTCCCCCAACACGATTGCTGTCTGTTTGGTGAGATTTCAAAGGGATCGTAACTCTGAAACAGAAGAGGTCACAGTTGAACAATATAATACAGGGTTTGTCCGGAAAGCAATAGGACTGACTTTCTTCGACCGTGGCTGTACTTGAGAGACGTTAGATATGATCAAGCAGGCTTACCCAGATGTTGCTTTAGCAAGAAGTGGTGTATTTCGATGGCACTAGGCCTTTTTAGAGGGTCAGAGGTAACTGCTGAAGTCCATGCTAGGAGACCTGCGACTTCGACAAACACTGACAAAGTGACTCTTTGGCGCAAAGTTTTGAACTCAGACCGGCGATTAAGTATTCATTTAATTGCGAAGATGTTAAATTTATCAAAATCTGTGGCTCATGACATTGCTACAGAGCACTTGAACATGTCCAAGATGTGCGCGAAGATGGTCCCAAAAGTGCTCACTGACGAGCAGAAATTGCGGCGAGTGGAAGTGTGCAAAGAAAATTTGAACATGTATGAAAACAAACCCCTAATTTTTGAATAACGTAATTATAGGTGACGAGTCATGGATCAGTCAGTCTTTCCGACTGGCACACGCCGGAATCTCCTCGCCAAGCAGCATGCACCTCGTCCCTCAAGGCTTTCCGGAGAATGCCTTCCGTGACCTCTTCATAGCTTGGAAAACGCAAATGGAGAATATATAATTTCATAAGGATTTTTACTTTCTCTGAAAAAATACTCAGTAGCGACCCAATATGTTAGTTCGAAGCCAAAATATTTTTAAAATAATGTATGTTTAATAAGATGTACGTTCCTTAATGTCACGGCTCATCTCATTACGAAGCTGATTGCACACACACACACCACCACTATTCGCAACATTTATTTATGTTTCTGTATTATTAAAAGCCCCAGGCGTGTGACATGCGACAAAAATCAAATAACATCCAGTTAAAATGAAA
>JAPZAG010000636.1:0-16339 GCA_027475135.1 Bactrocera correcta
CGCCAATGAATTTTAATATATAAAAAAATCGAAGCTTTATATATGCTAATAATTATTGAAAAAGCAGATGCAATAAATAAAATAATTTTGAAAAAAAAAATAATAATAATTATAAAAAACGTTCTTTAAATAAAACAATTTCGATTTCGTTTGCATGGCCACCACGGACACGCTTATAGAACCAGAATCCAGACGCTGAACCCAATTTTCGACGGTTTTCAAACATAAATCGGCCGATACTGCTGCAATTTGCACGTTCTTTATTCGTACGAAGTTCATCAATCGTCGCTGGCTTGTTGGCATAGATCATAGACTTCACATAACTCCACAGGAAATAGTCTAACGGCATACAATCGCATGACCGAGGCGGCCAATTGACTGGGCAATTTCGTTAGATAACACTTTCTGCAAAATTGGTTTTCAATAAATCGATTGTGACATTCGCTGTGTGGCTTGTGGCGCCATCCTGGTGAAACCACATATTGTCTAAGTTCATATCATACAATCCGGGTCAAAAATATTCGGTTATCATTGAGCGGTAGCGATTCCTATGCACAGTAACTTGCCGGTCTTGATCATCACGGAGAAGTACGGCCCAGAAACGGCACGAAACCGTAATTTTTTCGGGATGCAATGGTGGCTCATACGTATGGATTGTTGCCTGACCAATAACTGATTTTTTGTTTATTGACCATTCAGCCAGAAATGAGCTTCATCGCTGTAAATGATTTTTCCATGAAAATCCAGATCATTTTCAAGTTGTTGCTCAGCCTAATTCATGAACATACGACGATTCTGATGGTCAGACGGCTTCAGTTCTTGCGTCTATTTGATCTTGACAAGGATGTAGGCCAAGATCTTTTCGCAAAATTCGCCACAACGACGTCACAGAGACGTCCAACGCTTGAGAACGACGTGTGATATACCGATTTAGGTCTTTCTCAATTGATGTACTACCGGCAGAAATATTTTCGACACTACGGGCTCTTCGTTGTCTCACTGGCACAGGAACATTCTGTACTGTACCTGTAGATTCAAATTTTCCCACTAGACACTCACTTGCTGATCTCACAGGACGATTATGACCACCATAAACTAGACGTAGCGCTCTTAAAGTCGAGGCCACTGACTCCGAATTTCGGTTTAATAATTTCGACTCGTTGTTGGATTGTTTAGTATATCCTTCCATGATGAAAATACAAGCCCTACCGCTCTCTTTTTGTTTTCATTCACACTAACTATGCGTAGCTGCGGCGTAATATTTCTGGTTCCAGTGTAAATATGATTGAGTTCCATCATTTTACAATTTACTAAATCGATAATAAAGTGTTTCATAACGAAACTAACTGTATAGCTAACATACTCCACTTGTTGTATCAGAAATCCTTCTCCGTCTAGTAGAGCTCAAAGCAAGCTTTTAGGTTTGTTTACTATAATTCGAAGTGTCGTATGAAACATATCCTGAACACTGCTCGAAGAATCATGAGTCAAAATCCAAAATAAATAAATACAGAAATTGTCATCGATCAATCGATCAATGAATTCCTTATTGTAATGGAGGTTTTTAATATAAAAATCATTTAAAATAAAAAAATAATTTCCACTTGTTCAAAAAACCACAAGCGACTGACCCATTTGTTACGCTTCGCATCCCATTGTGATCCACCAATGCGTACGCGTGTGTTGACATTTCAATTATGGCGAGTGCAAAAACCGCCGAATTTCCCCCAAAGTCTGCACGCTACTAGCATTTGCATGTCGTCTACGGCCCGCTTCTTATACATACATAAGTATACATGCATACTATTATTGATTTTCCTGCCAACATTTGCGTATGAATTTCAATAAGTTTTCGACCCATTTCCCCCAACAACTGCCATTGGGGAGATTTATTTGATGTGAGTTTCACTTCTTCTTCGTATTTTTTTTTGTCGTGTTTTTTTGTTTGTTTTCCGAGTGCCAAAATGTAATTCAATACCTAAGCGTAAGTGTCAAAATGAAATGCGGCAAGTACAATATGTATTTAAGTGCCTTTGTAGATACTCTGTAGATATGTGCGGAAAACCCTGCAGTGAAACAAAGTAGGTATTAAGGTAGTAGTCTGGTCACTTGGGTTCAAAAAGTCGAAAAATATTTTTTTGCTTAATTTGAAATTACAGACAGAAACTCGAAATATTTCGGCAGTTATAACCAGTTTCCTAGAGCGCTTCGGAGTCCTCTCTATCGGAGTTGTTGAACTTTAAACGCGTTTTTCTCAAAACATTGTTTTTCTGGTCGGCCCGGGTCCTAACTTTTTTCTACTGAACCGATTGCTTTCAAATTTATATATAGTATATTCATATGATTTTATAGTTATCGGTGGAACTAACGAGAACTTTTTTTACCTCTAACTTTTTATTTCTTGTTCCTTTGTGGGTTGTACCTTTCTTCGCTAAAATATAATGACTTTTTGTTTCAAAGCCCGTCAGTTTGTTATTTACCCTTGAAATTTAACTTCAGTAGTTCCGACCAGAATGACATGTCTATAGATTAAGAATAAATAAGAATATTTGATTTCAGATAACATCAAGAGCCAAAATCACCCGGGCCATCCACGTCCATTTTTTTGGGGGTTCCAACTTCGAGTGACAATTATAATAATAATAAAGTATTAAATTTTTTCAAATACATTTTTTTTTATATTTTCAATATGTAAATAAAAACATCCTAAATATTCAAGATAATTCATTTTTATTTTGCAAAAAACCACCCTCCAAAGAAGTCATGAAAAAGGCATACGAGGAAGTTACCAGACTACTACCTTAACTATTGTCAAACTAACTAAGACCGACTAGTGAGCTGAACAACTTCAGTCCTTTAAAGTAACTGTTATTTTCGAGATGTCAGCTGTCATGTTTCGTTCAGAAATATACTCGTCTAAAAGTTATTCGATAAATCAATTAGGAATAGTTTTGTACGATCGTGGATCAAACTACAGTTATCTTAGAGTACATAGAATAATCGCTAATAAGCGTAATAGGTGTGTATGGTTTTCGCGGACAAGCTCATTTCATGTCAGAATTTTCAAATTGAGAACTAGTATTTTTCAGATTAGTCCGATTTTTCAGGCAAGTTTGGAGTGTATGTAATGTTGCGCCAACAATTTACCAATGCTTCTCTTATACAATATATGTATCTGAGGAAATGTGTATAAATTTAAGTGTGCCTATGCCAGAACCGCAGGAAACCTTAGAAACCACTTTATTAATTTACTAACAAGGCGTCGAATGAAAGGATGTAAGGGTAGGCACACAAATAATTTGACGTTGCGATACTTCGTTTTAGTGACTTGGAAATACTTTCGAATATTATTACAAAAAGTTGAAGTATGCAGAATATTTTATAAGTTTTTCGAACTAAAAGTGGATTCAAACTTTCAATTTTCGCAGTATTCTTAAGCCGTCGACAACCCATAAAGATATTTTCCACAACTATTTCTTATTTCTCAATTCTTGCAGAAGAAAGATTCTCATTCCTGTCCGCGACTCTTTTGCTGAGTTGTTTGCTCAGCTTAAAGTTATTCAGAATTATTTCAAAACAAGAAAAAACGTTAACTTCGGTTGCACCGAAGCTAAATACCCTTCAAAGGTGCATTTCTGTTAGTAACTATGTGTCCAGTTTGTATGGAAGCTATATACTATAGTAACCCGTTCTGAACAAGTTTTTTAGAGATTACATTGTTACCTTAAAAAATAATCTATATCAAATTTCGTGAATATATCCTGTCAAATGTGAAAGTTGTCCATACAAGAACTTGATTCCGATCGTTCTGTTTGTATGGTAGCTATATGTTATAGTTAACCGATCTGAACAATTTTCGCGGATATTACATTTTTGCTCTAGAAAATAATCTATACCAAATTTGGTGAAGATACATTGTCAAATGTGAAAGTTTTCCATATGAGAACTTGATTCCGATCGTTCAGTTTATATGGCAGCTATATGTTATAGTGGTCCGATATCGGCCGTTCCGACAAATGAGCAGCTTCTTGAAGAGAAAATGACGTTTGCAAAATTTCAAAAGGATATCTTAAAAACTGAGGGACTAGTTCGTTTATATACAGACAGACGGACAGACAGACGGACATGGCTAAATCGACTCAGCTCATCATACTGATCATTTATATATATACTTTATAGGGTCTCCGACGCTTCCTTCTGGGTGTTACAAACATCGTGACAAACTTAATATACCCTTTTCAGGGTATAATGACTAAGCGTATCAACAATAATACGCATTCTTGGAATCAGCATTGTGACTGGGTTCTATGGTTACCAAAATGTGGCAATTTCTGGCCTCAAAAGATTTGGATCCATTATTTCCTTTATCCAATCTAGAAAGAAATTAAGATAAAAGGGGCTAAGATAAGATAAGATACATAGAAGAGGTCGATTGTGCTCTCTCCTAAGTCACAACGATCCACCTAGCGCCAGCAAATTCATAAATTCTAATATACTGTTAGGTTCTAGTGAGGCAATGTGATCCTTATTTGGAAACATCCATCCAAGAGTCTTTATCCTGCATCTGAAGACTACTATGCAGCCAATTAACAAGTGTTCCGGAGTCTCAGGTTCCCGACCGTAGAATCGGCAATTTTGACAAGAAGATAGGCCCATGTTATATAAGTGCTTATTGGTTATAGTGGCCAGTGTAGGACGCGACAAGTAGCCTGAGTTTGTCCCTGGAGCCGTTGATTACATATTTAAACTTGGTGAGTTTAGCAATTTGGCGTGACACATGCCTTGGAGCTATTGTCAATATCTCTTTCTCTCTGGCTATTCCTTCCACCTTGCGGAGCAGCTTCCCTATGGTAAAAAAACGCACCACGAAAGGTTCAGGTCCTACCATGTTAGTGGATGCTACGGAGCAGGCGAGCCCATCAGCCAGTTCATTACCTATACCTTTGTGACCGGGCATCCAGATAAGATGCACTTGGTTATAATCCGTTCAGCCGTTCTCTACACTCCTGCACCAGTAGCGGTTTGACCTTATAGGCGACTGCTTTAAGTGCCGCTTGACTGTCGTTATAGTTATACGTTCCTTGCGATAGTTGCGTTGCAGGGTTATCTCTACGCATTGACTTATGGTAAAGACTAATCATTCCAATCAGCCAACTGCTAGAGTACCTTTGAATTTCTTGGTGAAGTTTACCCTTTTCATAATGCTGTCCCATGGGAGAAGAGCCAGTGGTATTACACCACTTAAGTCCCTCATTCCCAGGGGCTGTGTATGTTCCATTATGGCGGAGAAGACTTGAATTACAAGCTATACCACTCAGCCATTGCCACAACTGTCAACTTCAAGGGAATAAGTGCACTGTCTTGAAAATTTTCAACGAGAGCTCGACACTTTTACATACATACAAAACATGGGAATATATGAATACCATCAGATACATTCGTCCTGAATAGCAAGTTCGTCTGGTAAAGCGGTGAACAATGACAGCAAAATGTACGAAAGTCACATGGTGCCTGTGGCAAGAGTTAGTTCGGTGGCACAAACTGTGATTAGCGTTCTAAGGAACCAACTCACCAACATTTGGTCTGTCCACGAAAAGAGTTGGTGCAAAGGAAAGTATCATTATTGAGCCTTAGAGACTATATATCTATTATTGTTACCTGCAAGGTTCTGAAAACGATCCGAATGATTTTTATATAAAGGTTCCTCTCTTGAAGGCAGACAAATAAACTGAAATCGTCGTCGCTCAGATTCCTAATATTTGACGAATTCAATTTTGCTACTTCATAAAAAAATAACGTTCCAGTGTTACCATACTATTTATATTAAAAATATTTATATGAATTAATACCTAAAGAAGAACAGAATGCAACTTGAGACATTTATAGAAATAGGAAAACCTTTAGAAACTGCTATAAACAATATTCACCAGCCTAAATACTTAATAGCCTTAAATATGTAGTTAAAAAATGCATATACTACAAACTCTCTTTTACCCAGTGCAATACCTTACATTTTCTTTACATTTATGTGTGCTGAAAGGCACGCATCCTTGAGCCGTATCCTCGCGCGGAAGTAAGTGCTTGGCTGCATTTGCGCTTACCATTTAACTCTGCCGGCTCATCGAGCATTTCAATTAACTTAATTAAATGTTGTTGGCGTTAACTGTTCGGTTAGCTGCTCAACCAAGAGGGTGTCGGAAATGCGCCGTCGACAGGAGTAACAGCTGGCGGTTCCTGTTTGCTTTGGTGTTAGTTAACTTTTAGCTTTCCGAAGTTTGCTGGCGTTTAGCTTGGAAGCACAAAATTAAAGTTGCACTAAAAATTATTGTAGTTGTGGAAGTAAAAGAATACTTATAAATTTCTATTAAAATGTTTAAAAATAGGGTGCTGGTTGCCAAGCTTGCACAGCAGGTCGGGGTCCTCAGTTAGTCAGTTACGCTCTTGCTATTCTTTGGTATCTTATCACCTTTTGCCATTTATTATTTATTTTTGATCCGTTAATTATTTAAAGAGTAGATTTTTTTAGCTCGATTTTTTAATATCTACCATTCCTTCCTTCTTTGATGTGTGTCATTGCCATCTATTGGTCCATACAATAAGGCTTTCTCTCGGTACAATCGTTCTGAGTGACTTTGACAATACCAGCTTAATTAAATCTTCGTCACTTCGTGGAACGCTTCACTCTATAAACTAAGACACTTTGAGCAAATTATTTTATAGTTTTGATGATTTATAATCGTTACATTCTTTGGCGCTTTACGCTCATCATCAAATCTACAGTGGTTTTTACTACTCCCTCCCTCCTCCCGTGAGTGATATACTAATGGAAACTATTTTGTTCAAAAATACAGCCAGAGCGGAATGGCAAAAGGATAAAAGCTTGGCTGAGAAAAAATTAAAGTATAAGACTGAGATCTTATATTAATCTAAAGATAATTACTCATTCATTTGCGGTCCCTGCAATGTTCTCACTGCTAACGTTGCCTTTTATATTTCGGCATTAGAAAACGAAAACAAATATTAATCGTTAAAATGTTATGATCTATAGATCAATTGTCGAAGCACTTTTGCCACTCTGATTGAGGTATTTCCAAACCATGCGTTCCGAACGCAGCCACCGCTACTTCTGTTCTGAGTAGGTTTAACATCAAAAATATTCAACTTTGCGATAAAGCAGGGTTGTGAAATCCATAAACGAAAGGCAACCTTCGTCGGAATTATGAAATTTTTAACTTTCAATCAATTAGTATGTTTTTGGCCTAAAGTGTCGTAAAAAAAGCAATTAATATTTTTGCTATACATTTTTTTTATTAATTATTTATTAATTTTTGAAGAGTACAGAAAAAAACTAAAAACTAAAAAAGTAAAAAATTTCAAAAATTATGAGCTGACGAAGTGGAGGGTCTCTAAATATTTCCATGTTACCATACCCATGACGTCAACCCTCCTAGTTATCTGGAACCAAAAAGAAAAAAGATAATTAATCTCGAATAATGTTGCAATGGTCGAAACTACGGAAAAGTGGAGAAAAAATTTTTTCACAAAATGGCGACAGCCCGAAAAAAAAAAAATTTTATCACTTTTTCTGATTAATTCGAATTTTTTAAAAATAATAAAAAAATAAATTTGGCGATGGGGCTAGTTCCAACTATAGACAAGCCTATAAAGAAGACTCTATAAAAATTTCAAGTAAATCGGTCCAGTAGAGCCTGAGAAATCGTGGGTATCGTTCCGAAAAAGTCAGTTTTGAGAAAAACGTGTTTAAAGTTTCGCGTTCTGGCCAAACCAGTTTGAATGCCGGGTCAGAAAAATGCCTATATCTTCGAAAATAATTTGAATCTGGAAAAATCCTCTTGTAAATATATTCGTGAATAATTAAACTTTGAAAATATAAAAAAAAATTTTAAATTCCTAGACTAGAATACCCCCTTAATATACCCCGATTTTTGAGAAAGCAAGACGTTGGGGATGACTCCAAAGACTCAGGGAAGTATTAAGCCGATTCAACCCATTTTTTACACACAGATATACTACTCTCAGGAAAGGATTCTCTTTGAATTTCAATTACATATCTCACATATCGATGGAAAAGAAGATAACTATAAGCACTGGGTCCACATTTTCAGGACCTAGCTCCGATTTTCACACTGTGACTTGAAAATGTCATAACAATGTCACAAATCGGTCGGGCCGAGATATGGAGATATGTGTTTGGTGTTGTGGTAGATGTTCTTATAATATTTTTTTTTTATTTTGGCAAGTTTCATCAAGATATCTCAATTTTTACTTAAGTTACAGCTTGCACGGATGATCGGACGGCCGGACAGACAGACAACTTTACTCCTCATCCTGGTCATTGGTATGTATACTATATAACTCTATATAACTCTACATCTATCTCGATTAGTTTTAGGTGATACAAACAACCGTTAGGTTAAAAAAACTATTATACTTTAACTTTATAGCAACTCTTACAACAGAGTATAATAATAGTTGACGTTGTTTCGAAGTGTGGCAGAACATTTCTTGTTACACGTTTTTTTTTTTTTTTTTTTTTTTTTTTTTTTTTTTTTTTTTTTTTTTTTTTGTTGCAGTAACGATATATTACTACCGCTCTTGAGAAAATTTCATTTCAACAAAGTCTAGTTTCAATGGTTGATACCTTTTTATTATTCTACTTTGTACTGCAGTCACCCATACGCCTAATCCATTGAAGCAGTCGTTTACCGTTATGTAAGTGCAACTCTGTTTATTGTTCGCATGTGTCACAGCAAGCCCACAAATTAAGCTTAATTAAAACTTATTAAAATGTCGAGAGACATTTAATTGTGGAAATTAATTAAAACGGTAAAAGCCGACCGACACCCACGACGTATTTTTGGGAGAGAAATAAAAAAAGTGTTTCATAGGGCTTTTTCGTCATATGAAATGTCACGCTTATCTAACATAAGTGCGTGAATATGTTTTAATACTTGTGTAGCGACACTAAATTGCTTGGAAACGCACTTATGTGGTAAAAAAATGCTGAAGAGTGTGAGGCAAGTGAAAGCAAGTGCACGCCCACGCGCTCGTTAAACTGCCCGGTAAGTGACGCAGAAGAGTCCTTACGGGCCGAAGTTAGTAAATGAAACTGCACAATAGTTAGCATATTTTTAGGTGTGCACGCAATGAAGCAGCAGACACACACACAGTCATGAACACAAACATACAAAAATAAATTGAAATGAATGCAGGCATTTTTGGAGCAATATCTTCGCACATTTCTGCAGCTGAAATTACGCATAGCATTTTAACGACAACCAACGCATTTTAAGTAGGACACAAAAGAGAAAAAAATTAAAAAATAGGCAAGAAAAAAAAACGAACAAATTTACACTGTTGACATACTCGAGAATATGTTTGTTTGGTGTTTTGGGCATAGCGGGCCAACGTCTCTGCACATATACATGCTAATGTCACTTTGCAGGTGTGTTAATGCGCTTGAGTGTATGTGTGTGTGTGTGAGTGATTGCACGTGTGCAGCACCTAAAGTTAGCGTGAGAATAGTTGCACATCCTTTGGGAAATTTACTTAAGTATATTCACACATTTCATTTGTTATGTATTTGTACATGCATGAGTCTATGCTATACTTGTACATATATACATATGCGCACATAAACAAGTCTGCAGCAGTGTGACAAGCATAAAAATGCTGCATACACCGTTAATGGTTGTAGTTCATGTCATGATTCGCACATTTGGCCACTGTAGACCGATGCGTTGGTGATAAATTGCTTGAAATTTACGAGACACTGCGGTTAGTGGCTGACATCACGTCAGGTCAAGTAGGCGCTGCAGATGAATTTTATGGCTATAATGAATATTTAAAAATAAAAAAAACTTTTTCGGAAAAAAAAATTTAAATTTTCTGTTTGAAACAATATTTTAATTAAAAAAAAATTAATTATAACACATTTTATTTAAGGGGGTATTCTGGTTTAGAAGCCCGAATTTTAGGTTTTTTTTTGACGCGGTAAAAAAATCAAAAATTATTTTGACTATCCATTTTTACATGATTTTTATTAATACATTCTTAAAATACAAAACATAAATAAATAAGAAAAAAAGTTAAATTTAAAAAAACTGCAGGTCGGCGAAGTAGCGGCTGATGAAACAATGGCTTGTTCTGGTGTGCAGGACATAAATCCTTTCTATGACCTAACATGAAAATTAATGCGAAATCTGTGGAGAGTACAAGTGTAGTTAACGCACTACGAAACGTTTTTGGAAAGAAAAAAAAATTTACAAAATGGTGGAGGTTTGAAAAAAAGTTTCGTATTTTTCCTGTTTTTTATGGATCGAAATTTTTTAAAAATAAAAAAAAAATTTTTCGAAAGCTCTTCTTAGTTCGATACTATAATGTATAAGAAAGCTCTGTGTAAAATTTCATGTGAATCGGTTGAGTAGAACTTCTAGAAAACTTTCTAGAAAAGTAATTAAGAGAAAAACGAGTTTGAAGCTCCAACCCGGCTGCTGAACGGTTTTGTCGGCGCGTCACAAAATGAGCTGTAACTCGGAAAATAATTTGAATTTCGAAAAATCCTCTTATGCACATTTTCTTGAAGGGTTGTACTATAAAAATATTTAAGCTCGATTTTTCGAATTTCTAAACCAAAATACGACCTTAAGTTATTTCGAGAATAATTTTAATCAAAAAATTAATAAAAAAAAAAAATAAAAATAAAATTTTTTAAATTCTATTTTATTCCAAATCAAACTAAAATTTTTTAAGCCTTTTTTCCTTATTTGCGAATTTTGTTTTAGAAAATTATAATATAAAATCTCTGAAGACGGGATGAATAGATGCCGCCTCGTAATAAACAGTCACAGCTTCTAAGGGGCTGTCTCGAGGCAATACCTACCCATGCAACTCGTAATATTGCAATGGAAACCGATATATAAATATCCTCAGTTGCATACATTTTTTACAAATTTAGACTAGTAAGATCCTGATTAAGAAATACTAAAACACGAAATAAAAAATGTTGCTTTCGGGCTGGTGAGAGTGGTAATATTTCGCTTTAGTAAGCAAGGCAGATACCACGCTGAAATAGCTTACAAACCAATGTCTCAATTACCTTCGTATCGTCACTATTAAATTGGCTTTACAGACTCAGTTGAGAGAACTCCTGATCAGCGTTTGTTTAGTTCCTCGCGTGACCGATCACATGTAGAGACAACCACGGCCCCTTCGACAGTGCGACTGTAAAACATAAGACGATAACGGCTTGAAGCAAACCTGGAAAGCAACGTGACGGAACACAACACTACTACATTGGCCAAAACTATCCCTCTTCAAAGAAGTTCCCCAGAAAAGAGTTTGTACATAAAATGCGACTGGAAGTAGGGGAATCCCTCGAAAAATATAAAGACATTGTTGGAAAAATGAAGAGGTTAATGGAAAAACCGAAAAACGTCAGCCTCGGTGTAAAAACGGCGTAGCCCAGCTCGAAGAAACCACAGCCCATAGTTGAAACTAACAACCAATAAACTAAACAATGCGATATCAGTTCTGCGGAATCACTTTCTGTTGCGAAATGGAGAAGTGGACGTGTGGAAAAAATTGATGCCGAGGAAGGAAACTCGACGTGCATCAAAAGTCGACCAACGGAACCCCAGAATCTGAAAGAAATCGGAAAGCCAACGGTAAAGATTGATACTAAAAGCTGCAAACCAGCACACAATTGGAATTTGTCACAAAAAAAAAAACAATAAAAAAAAAATATAAAAAAAAAATCAAAGATCAGAAAAATAACCTAAAACTCGATAAAGCAGAAGTAAAAATAAGGGAAATAAGGGAAACTGGAGCATTCACCCAATTACTGCAGTTCGAAAACTCTAAAGAGCACGTTGAAGGATAATGAATTTAGCTATTTTAAGCTTTAAGGGAACAGAATGTTAAATACCAATGGTTCTCGAGAAGTTTAGTTAGGCATAAACAACTTCGCCGCGGCCATAAAACGGGGGTTGTTAATGATACGAGTATATATATTTGTAAGGTGGCGTCCGTGTTTACTAGAATTGTCTCCTAAACTTTAAACGCGTTTTTCTCGAACATACTTTTTTCCACACGGTACCGGAATTATCTCAAGTTCTATATAACCGATTTACTTGAAATTTTGTGTGAACCTTATTTATATAATTCTTTATCGTTCCTACCAGCATCGTGTGAAAAGTTTTAAAAAAAAAAAAATCAGGAATTTCAAAAGAAAAAGCGCAAAAAATGATTTCTATTCAGGCAGTCGCCATTTTTCAAAAAAAAATTTTTTTTCGTGTTCCCGGACTATAACAGCATCCTTAATGATTAAGAATTTCTTTTGATTTTTTTTTCAGGCTACCAGGAGAATCATTATCAATGTCACCAGGATGCGCCATTTTTTTTTACACCTGTCTCTCCCCACCTCTAATTATTTTAATTTTTAATATTTTTTTGTAAATTTTTTTTTTCTGTATTCTTAAGATATCAGTAAAAACACCATAAAAAATGGATGGTAAAAATATTTTTGGTTTTTTTTTTAATAAAATTCAAAAAAATGTCCAAAATTTGATTCCTAGAGTAGAATACCCCCTTAAAACGCAATAACTTCACTTCCAATCAATTAAATATCATCAATCAAATTCTCACTGGACAATCGATAAAGATAGCAGTTGACATATAGATGGCGCCACCAAAGGACACTGTTCACTTTGGCACGCATATTGTATAACATCTTGGAGTTTTGTAGTTCATGAAGTATTAAAACTAAATATCGGACTAATACGTACTTCGCACCTAGTCTAATTTAACTCATCTAGGTCGGGAAACAAAAATATTCAACTCCACAGTTTTTTTCTAAACTACCATATAACGGTTATACTGATCTGCATTTGCTCTCAACTTTAACGTAGCTCTCTCAAGCAAAATGATATTGTAATACTTAATTCCACCAATCACAATCGGTCCATAAAAACAACAAATTTCACATACTGATTCTAAAGGACACTTTTTGCTCAATCGGAGTGCACCAGCAAGACTACAATTTGAAAGCGAACTGAAATCAATTGTCACTATGTTTGACGTTATTTCCGTTAGTATAACGGAAATTAGCTGCATGTGCTTAAAAAGTGTAATTTTCATATTATGACCATAAATTCGTTGTAATTTTCGAGTTAGTCAAAGTACGGTGTTGTAAATGCAAGCGGAACCGGCAATTAGCGTTCAAACAACGATTCAGATATGTATATAGATTTATGTATGTATATGCAAGTATGCTTATGGATTTTTGTACTCACATGTGGGTAAAGGTTAGAAATAAAAGCAAAACAGAGCGCTTAACGTTTATATAGCGCGATTAATAGCGAGTCGTTGGCGCCAATGGACAGCTATAATTGCGATGACCTATAAAAAGATTGCGAATACTTCCGTTATACAACATGCGAATGGGTTATATAATAAATAAATATTATTTAGGTGCTAGGTATGCTTATTACATATACATATATACATATTTATATGTACATATTTATATGTATTACAAAGTACTTATTTTTATGTATAAACGTTAAAAAAAATAAAAAAAAAAAATTAAAAAAAAATATAAAAAAAAATTTTAAAAAAAAAAATTAATTATTGAAAATAATTTAAAAAAAAAATTTTTTTTTTTTTAAGTTTTATTTTTTTATTTTTTTTTTAATTATTTAATTTTTTAAAATTTTTTAAATAGCAATTTTCTACTTTTTGGCAATATTTTAAGCAATTCTTTTATTTATTTTTTGATACATTTAAGTACCTATGTATATAAGTATTATACAACTCGGTTGTCTTTCATAAAATATGGCTGCACGTGCTGCACGCTTTCTAATAACTATATGTATATATATATAAGTATTCATGCATATGCAAGTAAATGTAATATGTAATGTATATAAGTAATATATCCACTGTCATTGCTTTGCTTTTCATTGTAGTCTTTGATGGCGTGCATTGTATAATATCATAAAGTTTTGGGGGCGGTGGGTGAAGAAGTGAGGTATATACATAAAACAACAAAAAAAATATGAGCAGATATTGTTTTGTCGATGACAGTTATTGCGACTTCCTTCTTAGCGACTTGCCCAAACGCCGCAGCTGTCCCAACATTTAAGCGTGTGTAGCCTACTTTTAGGCTTGCAGTCACCAAAAATAGCTTTTGCAGAGTTTACGTAGATACTTACATACATATAACTGCACAAAAAAAACGATACTTTGGTATGTATGTATATAATATAACATATAGTTGTATATGTACATATACATCGTTTTCTAAATACTTTTTCATGCCGTTGCCACAATCGATAGAAGTGCTACTAATATTTATAACTGCACGTTTGGAGCTATTTTTAGGCATATTCAGCAATGTTGGCAAAATATAGTAAGACATCTTAATTTAAATTTCGTGAATTTCTCGAAGTAGTTTTTCCCAGGTTGATATGACTGTCAGTGGCAGCTGTGTCAAATGTCATATCAAAATCATCATTAGTGTTAAGTATATGCTTGTCTTTCTGGGGTGCAAAAAGTGCTTTGACGATGAACCACGTCCAGGAGGGCCATAAACATCTACTGATAATCAACACGTCAATAAAATTCAATAAAATAAAGGAATTGGTGCTTGAGAATCGACGATTAACAGTCAGAGATCTTGCTGGCCTCGTTGGAATATGAGTAGAATCAGTGAAAACCCTTTGGGAAGATCATTGAGGCCTTAGAAAAGTGAAGGCGGGACTGCTCCCAAAATAATTAAATTTTTTTCGAATTAACGTGTGTGAAGTAATGCTTTCCGACTACCAGGATGATCTGCAACGTAATGGCGAAGGGTCTTGGATGAGTGCTTACGACCCGGAAACAGACGATCAATCGGCCGAATATCGTAGCAAAGGCGAGTCGGAGCCGAAAAATTGAGAAATGATGTTATCTTCGACTACAGTTGTATCAACGCATCGGTCGGAGGTTAGAAAGTTACCAAAATGTCCTGCCTACTTTAAACGAGCAACTTAATTTAAGCAAATATATATGGGGTTTTGTTAGGAAGTGAGCTGATGGTCAGCTCAAAAGCCGATTGGAGAGAGGATATTAAAAATATGCATAATATGATTATTGGCAATCATAATCTGCTATTATTTGTTTCTTATTTTTCATTTATAGCAAAAAAAACATGAATAATTTTGACGGCGTTGCAGCGCAGTATTTCGGTTTTAGACATATTTGTGTTGTTATTAGAGAGAAATATTTATTGTTTTGTGTATATTTTGCTCCATAGTGTATTTATTTTCAAATATATGCTCTTAAAGTGATACTTATACATATAAATGCAGATTTTGTTGGAGTAAAGTGCTCAAGGTGTCATCTATCTTTCCAATTGGGAGGAACTATGTACATATGTAAGTTCATAAGTAGGTATATATTAAAATGTTTACAGTATTCTTTACTTTGAGGACAAACTAACTATATAAAGTAGAAAAAATATGAATAAGTAACAGCCTTTTAGGCGCAGTGACCTCTTTCTGTATTTGCTTTCGCTGAAATGTATGTAGCATAGACTGGGTTTAACTTTAAGCACACGTAATATTATTTATTTTCAACATACATATATACAAACCCACTCCGCCTGGCATTTAATAAATGTAGCATACCAACAGGCGCTGTTGTTATTATTTATGGCTATACTATGGGCGTTTTACGCTATGTGTTTAAGTATGATATATTATCTGTTATTAGACAGTTAGTAATAATTAAGTAAGACTCTGGTAGGAAGATATGTCTAATATCTATAGCCTATATGTATATCTATATATCTATATACATATATGTGACCTGGTCTAAGAAAAGGGGGCTTAGGTGTAAAAAAATCATTTCTTTTTTTTCAATTTTTTTTTTATATTTTATTTCATTTCATTTTATTTTTTTTTTTATTTTTTTTTTTTTTTTTATTTTATTTAATTTAATTTTATTATTTTTTTTTTTTGACACCTAAGTCCCCTTTTCGTAGACCAGGTCACATATGTATATCTAAAGCAAAACCTTAAAAAAATTTTATTTGGTTGTTGGAAGTGGAAATAAATAATTTTTAGAAAATAGATTTAATTAAACTACGAAGAGAAGAAAAATACAGATATATTTATATAATCTCGATTTTTAACTATCTTGAAGTTATTCTATATATTTATATATGTGTGCAGCAATTTTTCATAATTTTTCTGCTCTTTATTTTTGCTGTTCAGCATACCTACACCGTTTGCTCTAACCTCAAATTACTGAAAGTAAATAATCCAGCACACGTAAA
>JAPZAG010000638.1:0-28969 GCA_027475135.1 Bactrocera correcta
GGAAGAATTCCGTTATCTTATATTTAGGTATAAAAACGATTTTCTTGTATATATACATTTCGCAATCGATATCGAAATGCTTCAGATAACTATTTTAACATATTTAAGTTAATAAACCTCCTTTAGTGAACTGAAGTTGACATAAAGCCATAACGGCACTGCATTTGGAAGAATTCCGTAGTCTTATATTTAGGCATTAAGTCGATTTTCTTGTATATATGCATTAAGCAATAGATATCGATATGCTTCAAATCATTCCTTAACGAACGGAAGTTGGCTTAAAGTCATGGCGGCATAACGGCAGTGCATTTAGAAGAATTCCGTAATCTTATGTTTAGGTATAAATTAGACTTTGTTGTTTATACGAATTTAGCAATCGATATCGAAATTCTTCAAATAACTGGTTTAGCATATTTACGTTAATTAACCTTCTTTATCTTACTGAAGTTTACATAAAGCCATAACGGCATAACGGCAGTATATTTGGATGAATTCCGTAATCTTATATTAAGGTAAAAAGTCGATTTTGTTGTATATACACATTTAGCAATCGATATCGAAATGCTTCAGCTCATAAGTTTAACATATTTAAGTTAATAAACCTTCTTTAACGATCTGAAGTTGGCATATAGCCATGGAGGCATAACGGCAGTGCATGTAGAAGAATTCCGTAATCTCATATTTAGGTATAAAGTCGATTTTCTTGTATATACACATTTAGCTATCGATATCGAAATGCTTCAAATCATTAGTTTAACATATTAAGATAACAAACGTTTTTTAGCTTACTGAAGTCTACATAAAGCCTTAACGGTATAACGCAAGTAATTTAGAAGAATTCCGTAATGTTATAATTTTATTTTTAGGTATAAAGTCGATTTTGTTGTATTTACACATTTAGCAATCGATATGGAAATGCTTCAAACCATTAATTCAACATATTAAAAATAATTAACCTTCTTTAACTTATTGAAGGTGATATAAAGCCATGGCGGCATAACGGCAGTACATGTGGAAGAATTCCGTAATCTTATATTTAGGTATAAAGTCGATTTTCTTGTATATATATATTTTGCAATCGATATCGAACTGCTTCAGATAACTGGGTTTTTTAAACATATTTAGGTATAAAGTCGATTTTCTTGTATATACACATTTAGCAATCGATATCCAAATGCTTCAAATCATCAGTTTAACATATTTAAGTTAATTAACCTTCTTTATCTTACTGAAGTTTACATAAAGACATAACGGCATAACGGCAGTATATTTGGGTGACTTCCGTAATCTTTTACTCAGGTATAAAATTGATTTTCTTGTACATACACATTTAGCAATCGATATTGAAATGCTTCAAATCATTAGTTTAACATATTTAAGTGAATTAACCCTCTCTATCTTACTGAAGTCTACATAAAGCCTTAACGGTATAACAACAGTGCATTAAGAAGAATTCCGTTATCTTATATTTAAGTATATAGTCGATTTTTTTATATACACATTTAGCAATCCATATCGAAATGCTTCAAATCATTAGTTTGACATATTTAAGTTAATTAACCCTCTTTATCTTACTGAAGTCTACAAAAGCCTTATTGGCATAACGACAGTGCATTTAGAAGAATTCCGTAATCTTATATTTAGGTATAAAATCGACTTTCTTGTATATACACATTTAGTAATCGATATCGAAATGCTTCAAATAACTGGTTTATCATATTTAGGTTAATTGACCTTCTTTATCTTACCGAAGTTTACATAACGTCATAACGGCAGTATATTTGGTTGAATTCCGTAATCTTTTATTTAGGTATATTATCGATTTTCTTGTACATACACATTAAGCAATCGATATCGAAATGCTTCAAATCATTAGTTTAACATATTTAAGTGAATTAACCCTCTCTATCTTACTGAAGTCTACATAAAGCCTTAACGGTATAACGACAGTGCATTAAGAAGAATTCCGTTATCTTATATTTAAGTATATAGTCGATTTTCTTGTATATATACATATAGCAATCGATATCGAAATCGAAAATCATTAGTTTAACATATTTAAGTTAATTAACCTTCTTTATCTTACTGAAGTTTACAAAAAGCCATAACGGTATAACAGCAGTGCATTTGGAAGAATTCCGTAATCTTATATTTAGGTATAAAGTTGATTTTGTTGTATAGACACATTTAGCAATCGATATCGAGATGCTTCAACTCATTAGCTTAACATATTTAGGTTAATAAACCTTCTTTAACGATCTGAAGTTGGCATATAGCCACGACGGCCTTACGGCAGTGCATGTAGTAGAATTCTGTAATCTTTTATTTAGGTATAAAGTCGATTTTCTTTTATATACACAAGTTAATAAACATTTCTTAGTTTACTGAAGTCTACATAAAGCCTTAACGGTATAACGGCAGTGCATTTAGAAGAATTCCGTAATGTTGTAAATTTATATTTAGGTATAAAGTCGATTTTCTTGTATTTACACATTAAGCAATCGATATCGAAATGCTTCAAACCATTTGTTTAACATATTTAAAATAATTAATCTTCTTTAGCGTATTGAAGGTGATATAAAGCCATGGCGGCATAACGACAGTACATGTGGAAGAATTCCATAATCCTATATTTAGGCATAAAGTCGATTTTCTTGTATATACACATTTTGCAATCGATGTCGCAATGCTTCAAATAACTGGTTTAGCATATCTAAGTTAATTAAACCTCTTTATCTTACTGAAGTTTACATAAAGCCATAACGGCAGTATATTTATATGAAATCCGTTATCTTATATTTAGGTATAAAGTCGATTTTGTTGTACATACACATTTAGCAATCGATATCGAAATGCTTCAAATCATTAGTTTAACATATTTGAGTTAATTAACGCACTTTATCTTACTGAAGTCTACAAAAGCCTTTACGGCATAACGGCTGTGCATTTCGAAGAGTTCCGTAATCTTATATTTAGGTATTAAGTCGATTTTTTTGTATATACGCATTTATCAATAAACATCGAAATGCTTCAGATCATTAGTTTAACATATTAAAGTTAATTAACCTTCTTTAACGTAATGAAGGTGATATAAAGCCATGGCGGCATAACGACAGTGCATGTAGTTGAATTCCGCAATCCTATATTTAGGTATGAATTCGATTTTCTTGTATATACTCATTTAGCATTCGATATCGAAATGCTTCAAATCAATAGTGTAACATATGTATAAAGTCGATTTTCTTGAAAATACACATTTGGGAAGCGATATCGAAATGCTTCAAATCATTAGTTTAACATATTTAAGTTAATTAATCTTCTTTAACGTATTGAAGTTGATCTAAAGCCATGACGGCATAACGGCAGTGCATTTAGAAGAACTCCGTAATCTTATATTTAGGTATAAAGTCGATTTTCTTGTATATACACATTTAGCAAGCGATATCAAAATGCTTCAAATCATTAGTTTAACATATTTAAGTTAATAAACCTTCTTTAACGAACTAAAGTTGGCATAAAGCCATGGCGGTATAACGGCAGTGCATGTAGAAGAATTCCGTTATCTTATATTTAGGTATAAAGTCGATTTTCTTGTATATACACATTTAGCAAGCGATATCGAAATTCTTCAAATCATTAGTTTAACATATTTAAGTTAATTAATCTTCTTTAACGTATTGAAGTTGATCTAAAGCCATGACGGCATAACGGCAGTGCATTTAGAAGAACTCCGTAATGCTATATTTAGGTATAAAGTCGATTTTGTTGTATATACACATTTAGCAAGCGATATCGAAATGCTTCAAATCATTAGTTTAACACATTTAAGTTAATAAACCTTCTTTATCGTATTGAAGTTGATATAAAGCCATGGCGGCATAACGGCAGTGCGTTTAGAAGAATCCCGTTATCTTATATTAAGGTATAAATTCGATTTTCTTGTATATACAAGCGATATCGAAATGCTTCAAAACATTAGTTTAACATATTTAAGTTAATTAACCTTCTTTAATGTATTGAAGTTGATATAAAGCCATGGCGGCATAACGGCAGTGCATTTAGAAGAATTCCGTAATGTTATAATTTTATATTTAGGTATAAAGTCGATTTTCTTGTATCTACACATTTAGCAATCGATATCGAAATGCTTCGAACCATCAGATTAACATATTTTAAATAATTAACCTTCTTTAGCGTAGTGAAGGTGATATAAATCCATGGCGGCATAACGACAGTACCTGTGGAAAAATTCCGCAATCTTATATTTAGGTATTAAGTCGATTTTCTTCTTACATTTCGCAATCGATATCGAAATGCTTCAGATAACTGGATTAACATATTTTAGCTAATAAACCTCCTTTAGCGAACTGAAGTTGACATAAAGCCATAACGGCACTGCATTTGGAAGAATTCCGTAGTCCTATATTAAGGCATAAAGTCGATTCTTCTGTATCTACACATTTTGCAGTCGATATCGAAATGCTTCAAATAACTGGTTTAGAAAATTTAAGTTAATTAACCTTCTTTATCTTTCTGAAGTTTACATAAAGCCATAACGGCAGTATATTTATATGAATTCCGTTATCTTATATTTAGGTATAAATTCGATTTTCTTGTATATATACATATAGCAAACGATAGCGAAGTACTTCAAATCATTAGTTTAACATATTTAAGTTAATTCACCTTCTTTAACGTATTGCAGTTAATATAAAGCCATGGCGGCATAACGGCAGTGCATTTACAAGAATTCCGTAATTTTATATTTAGGTATGAATTCGATTTTATTGTATATACTCATTTAGCAATCGATATCGAAATGCTTCAAATCATTAGTGTAACATATTTAAGTTAATAAACCTTCTTTAACGTATTGAAGGTGATACAAAGCCATGGCGGCATAACGACAGCACATTTGGAAGAATTACGTAATCTTATATTTAAGTATAATGTCGATTTTCATGTATATACCCATTAAGCAATCGATATCGAAATGCTTCAAATCATTAGTTTAACATATTTAAGTAAATTAATCCTCATTTTCTTACTGAAGTCTACAAAAGCCTTAACGGCATAACGGCAGTGCATTTGGAAGAGTTCCGTAATCTTATATTTAGGTATTAAGTCGATTTTGTTGTATATACGCATTTAGCAATCGACATCGAAATGCTTCAAATCATGAGTTTAACATATTTAAGATAATTAACCCTCTTTACTCTACTGAAGTCTACAAAAGCCTTAACGGCATAACGGCAGTGCATTTAGAAGCATTCCGTAATCCTCTATTTAGGTATGAAGTCGATTTTTTTGTATATACTCATTAAGCAATCCATATCGAAATGCTTCAAATCTTTAGTTTAACATATTTAAGTTAATTAACCCTCTTTATATTACTGAAGTTTACAAAAGCCATAACGGCATAACGGCAGTGCATTTAGAAGAATTCCGTAATCTTATATTTAGATATATAGTCGACTTTCTTGTATATACTCATTTAGCAATCGATATCGAAATGCTTCAACTCATTAGTTTAATATATTTAAGTGAATAAAGCTTCTTTAACGTAATGAAGGTGATATAAGGCCATGACGGCATAACGGGAGTGTATTTCGATGAATTCCGTAATCTTATATTTAGGTATAAAGTCGACTTTCTTATATTTACACATTTAGCAATCGATATCGAAAATCTTCAAATCATTAATTTAACATATTTAAGTTAATTAACCTTCTTTAACGTAATGAAGGTGATATAAAGCCATAACGGCATAACGGGAGAGTATTTCGATGAATTCCGTAATCTTATATTTAGGTATAAAGTCGACTTTCTTGTATATAATCATTTAGCAATCTATATCGAAAGGCTTCAAATCATTAGCTTGATATATTTAAGTTAATAAAGCTTATTTAACGCACTGAAGTTAACATAAAGCCATGGCGGCATAACGGCAGTGCATGTAGAAGAATTCCGTAATCTTATATTTAGGTATAAAGTCGATTTTCTTGTATATATACACATAGCAATCGATATCTAAATGCTTCAAATAACTGGTTTAACATATTTAAGTTAATTACCCTTCTTTATCTTACTGAAGTTAACATAAAGCCATAACGGCAGTGCATTTCGAAGAATTTCGTAAACTTATATTTAGGTATAAAGTTGATTTTGTATATAAACACTTTTAGCAATCGATATCGAGATGCTTCAACTCATTAGTTTAACATATTTAAGCTAATAAAACTTCTTTAACGAACTGAAGTTGGCATAAAGCCATGGCGGCATAACGGCAGTGCATTTAGAAGAATTCCGTAATCTTATATTTAGGTATAAAGTCGATTTTCTTGTATATACACATTTAGCAATCGATATCGAGATGCTTTAAATCATTAGTTTAACATATTTAAGTTAATTAGCCTTCTTTAACGTAATTTAGGTGATATAAAGCCATAGCGGCATAACGACAGTACATTTGGAAGTATTCCGTAATCTTATGTTTAGATAAACATTCGATTTTCTTTTATATACACATTAAGCAAGCGATATCGAAATGCTTAAATCATTAGTTTACCAAATTTCAGTTAATTAAACATCTTTATTTTGCTGAAGTCTACAAAAGCCTTAACGGCATAACGGCAGTGCATTTAGAAGAATTACATAATCTTTTATTTAGGTATAAAGTCGATTTTCTTGTATATATGCATTAAGCAATCGATATCGATATGCTTCAAATCATTCCTTAACGAACGGAAGTTGGCTTAAAGCCATGGCGGCATAACGGCAGTGCATTAAGAAGAATTCCGTAATCTTATATTTATGTATAAAGTCGATTTTCTTATATATACACATTAAGCAATCGATATCGAAAAGCTTCAAATCATTAGTTTAACATATTTAATTTAATAAACCTTCTTTAACGAACGGAAGTTGGCGTTAAGCCATGGCGGCATAACGGCTGTGCATTTAGAAGAATTCCGTAATCTTATATTTAGGTATAAAGTCGATTTTCTTGTATATACGCATCTAGCAATCGACATCGAAATGCTTCAAATCATTAGTTTAACATATTTAAGTTAATTATCCTTCTTTTTCTTACTGAAGTTTACATAAAGCCATAGCGGTATAACGGCAGTGCATTTGGAAGAATTCCGTAAACTTATATTTAGGTATAAAGTCGATTTTGTATATAAACACATTTAGCAATCGATATCGAGATGCTTCAACCCATTAGTTTTACATATTTAAGCTAATAAACCTTCTTTAACGAACTGAAGTTGGCATAAAGCCATGGCGGCATAACGGCAGTGCTTGTAGAAGAATTCCGTTAGCTTATATTTAGGTATAAAGTCGATTTTCTTGTATATACACATTTAGCAATCGATATCGAGATGCTTCAAATCATTAGTTTAACATATTTAAGTTAATTAGCCTTCTTTAACGTAATTTAGGTGATATAAAGCCATAGCGGCATAACGACAGTACATTTGGAAGTATTCCGTAATCTTATGTTTAGATATAAATTCGATTTTCTTTTATATACACATTAAGCAAGCGATATCGAAATGCTTCAAATCATTAGTTTACCAAATTTCAGTTAATTAAACATCTTTATTTTGCTGAAGTCTACAAAAGCCTTAGCGGCATAACGGCAGTGCATTTAGAAGAATTACGTAATCTTATATTTAGGTATAAAGTCGATTTTCTTGTACATATGCATTAAGCAATCGATATCGATATGCTTCCAATCATTCCTTAACGAACGGAAGTTGGCTAAAAGCCATGGCGGCATAACGGCAGTGCATTTAGAAGAATTCCGTAATCTTATATTTATGTATAAAGTCGATTTTCTTATATATACACATTTAGCTATCGATATCGAAATGCTTCAATTCATTAGTTTAACATATTTAATTTAATAAAACTTCTTTAACGAACGGAAGTTGGCGTAAAGCCATGGCGGCATAGCGGCAGTGCATTTAGAAGAATTCCGTAATCTTATAATTAGATATAAAGTCGATTTTCTTGTATATACACATTTAGCAATCGACATCGATATGCTTCAAATCATAAGTTTAACATATTTAGTTAATAAACGTTTTTTAGCTTACTGAAGTCTACATAAAGCCTTAACCTTATAACGGCAGTCCATTTAGAAGAATTCCGTAATGTTACAATTTTATATTTAGGTATAAAGTCGATTTTCTTGTATTTACAAATTTAGCAATCGATATGGAAATGCTTCAGATCATTAGTTTAACATATTTAAAATAATTAACCTACTTTAACGTATTGAAGGTGATATAAAGCCATGGCGGCATAACGACAGTACATGTGGAAGAATTCCGTTATCTTATATTTAGGTATAAAAACGATTTTCTTGTATATATACATTTCTCAATCGATATCGAAATGCTTCAGATAACTAGTTTAACATATTTAAGTTAATAAACCTCCTTTAGTGAACTGAAGTTGACATAAAGCCATAACGGCACTCCATTTGGAAGAATTCCGTAGTCTTATATTTAGGCATAAAGTCGATTTTCTTGTATATATTCATTAAGCAATCGATATCGATACGCTTCAAATCATTCCTTAACGAACGGAAGTTGGCTTAAAGCCATGGGGGCATAACGGCAGTGCATTTAGAAGAATTCCGTAATCTTATATTTAGGTATAAATTAGACTTTGTTGTATATACGCATTTAGCAATCGATATCGAAATTCTTCAAATAACTGGTTTAGCATATTTGAGTTAATTAACCTTCTTTATCTTACTGAAGTTCGCATAAAGCCATAACGGCATAACGGCAGTATATCTGGATGAATTCCGTAATCTTATATTAAGGTAAAAGGTCGATTTTGTTGTATATACACATTTAGCAATCGATATCGAAATGCTTCAGCTCATAAGTTTAACATATTTAAGTTAATAAACCTTCTTTAACTATCTGAAGTTGGCATATAGCCACGACGGCAGTGCATGTAGTAGAATTCTGTAATCTTATATTTAGGTATAAAGTCGATTTTCTTTTATATACACAAGTTAATAAACATTTTTTAGTTTACTGAAGTCTACATAAGGCCTTATCGGTATAACGGCAGTGCATTTAGAAGAATTCCGTAATGTTGTAACTTTATATTTAGGTATAAAGTCGATGCTTCAAACCATTAGTTTAACATATTTAAAATAATTAATCTTCTTTAGCGTATTGAAGGTGATATAAAGCCATGGCGGCATAACGACAGTGCATGTAGAAGAATTCCGTAATCATATATTTAGGTATAATGTCGATTTTCTTGTATATACACATTTTGCAATCGATATCGAAATGCTTCAAATCATTAGTTTAACATATTTAAGTTAATAAAACTTCTTTAACGCACTGAAGTCTACATAAAGCTTTAACGGTATAACTGCACTGCATTTAGAAGAATTCCGTTATCTTATATTTAGGTATAAAGTCGATTTTTTTGTACATACACATTTAGCAATCGATATCGAAATGCTTCAAATCATTAGTTTAACATATTTGAGTTAATTAACGCACTTTATCTTACTGAAGTCTACAAAAGCCTTAACGGCATAACGGCTGTGCATTTCGAAGAGTTCCGTAATCTTATATTTAGGTATTAAGTCGATTTTTTTGTATATACGCATTTATCAATCAACATCGAAATGCGTCAGATCATTAGTTTAACATATTTAAGTTAATTAACCTTCGTTAACGTAATGAAGGTGATATAAAGCCATGGCGGCATAACGACAGTGCATGTAGTTGAATTCCGTAATCCTTTATTTAGGTATGAATTCGATTTTCTTGTATATACTCATTTACCATTCGATATCAAAATGCTTCAAATCAATAGTGTAACATATTTAAGTTAATAAACCTTCTTAAACGTATTGAAGGTGATACAAGGCCATGGCGGCATAATGACAGTACATTTGGAAGAATTCCGTAAACTTATAGTTAGGTATAAAGTCGATTTTGTTGTATAAATATACGCATTTAGCAATCGATATCGAAATGCCTCAAATCATTAGTTTAACATATTTAAGTTAATTAACCTTCTTTAGCGTATTGAAGTTGATATAAAGCCTTGGCGGCATAACGACAGTACATTTGGAAGAATTCCGTAATCTTATGTCTAGGTATAAATTCGATTTTCTCGTATATACACATTTAGCAAGCGATATCGAAATTCTTCAAATCATTAGTCTAACATATTTAAGTTAATAAACGCTTTTTAGCTTTCAGTAAGTCTACATAATGCCTTAACGGTATAACGGCATTGCATTTGGATGAATTCCGTAAACTTATATTTAGGTATAAAATCGATTTTGTTGTATATACATATTTAGCAATCGATATCGAGTTGCTTCAACTTATTAGTTTAACATAGTTAAGTTAATAAACCTTCTATAACGAACTGAAGTTGGCATAAAGCTATGGCGGCATAACGGCAGTGCATGTAGAAGAATTCCGTTATCTTATATTTAGGTATAAAGCCGATTTTCTTGTATATACACATTTAGCAATCGATACCCAAATGCTTCAAATCATTAGTTTAACATATTTAAGTTAATAAACCTTCTTTAACGCACTGAAGTCTACATAAAGCCTTATCGGTATAACTGAAGTGCATTTAGAAGAATTCCGTAATCCTATATTTAGGTATAAAGTCGATTATCTTGTATTTACATATTTAGCAATCGATATCAAAATTCTTCAAATCATTAGTTTAACATATTTAAGTTAATAATGCTTCGTTATCGAACGGAAGTTAGCATAAAGCCATGGCGGCATAACGACGATACATTTGGGAGAATTCCGTAGTCTTATATTTATGTATAAAGTCGATCTTCTTGTATATACACATTTAGCTATCGATATCGAAATGCTTCAAATCATTAATTTAACATATTAAGTTAATAAACGCTTTTTAGCTTACTGAAGTCTAGATAAAGCCTTAGCAGCATAACAGCAGTGCATATAGAAGAATTCCGTAATGTTATAATGTTATAGTTAGGTATAAATTCGATTTTCTTGTATTTACACATTTAGCAATATATATCGAAATGCTTCAAATAACTGGTTTAGCATATTTAAGTTAATTAACCTTCTTTATTTTAATGAAGTTTACATAAAGCCATAACGGCATAAAGGCAGTATATTTATATGAATTCCGTTATCTTATATTTAGGTATATTGTCGATTTTGTTGTATATACGCATTTAGCAATCGTTATCGAAATGCTTCAAATCATTAATTTAACATATTTAAGTTAATTAGCCTTCTTTAGCGATCTGAAGTTGATATAAAGCCATGGCGGCATAACGACAGTGCAGGTAGAAGAGTTTCGTAATCTTATATTTAGGTATATAGTCGATTATCCTGTATATACGCATTTAGCATCCGATATCGAAAATCTTCAAATCATTAGTTTAACATATTTAAGTTAGTTAACCTTCTTTAACGATCTGAAGTTGGCATATAGCCATGACGGCATAACGGCAGTGCATGTAGAAGAATTCCGTAATCTTGTATTTAGGTATAAAGTCGATTTTCTTGTATATACACATTTAGCTATCGATATCGAAATGCTTCAAATCATTCGTTTAACATATTTATGTTAATAAACCTTCTTTAACGATCTGATGTTGGCATATAGCCATGTCGGCATAACGGCAGTGCATGTAGAAGAATTCCGTAATCTTATATTTAGGTATAAAGTCAATTATCTTGTATATTCACATTTAGCTATCGATATCGAAATGCTTCGTATCATTAGTTTAACATATTAATTTAATAAACGCTTTTTAGCTTGCTGAAGTCTACATAAAGCCTTAACGGTATAACGGCAGTGCATTTAGAAGAATTCCGTAATGTTATAATTTTATATTTAGGTATAAAGTCGATTTTCTTGTATATAAACATTTAGCAATCGATATCGAAATGCTTCAAATCATAAGTTTAACATATTTATGTTAATAAGCCTTCTTTAACGTAATGAAGGTGACATAAAGTCATGGCGGCAAAACGACAGTACATTTGGAAGAATTCCGTAATCTTATGTTTTGGTATAAAGTAGATTTTGTTGTACATACACATTTAGCAAGCGATATCGAAATGCTTCGAATCATTAGCTTAACAAATTTAAGTTAATTAACCTTCTTTAACGTACTGAAGTTGACATAAAGCCATGGCGGCATAACGACAGTACATTTGGAAGAATTCCGTAGTCTTATATTCAGGTATAAAGTCGATTTTCTTTTATATATGCATTAAGCAATCGATATCGAAATGCTTCAAATAACTGGTTTAACATATTTATGTTAATAAACCTTCTTTAACGAACTGAAGTTAACATAAAGCCATAACGGCATAACGGCAGTACATTTAGAAGAATTCCGTTTTCGTATATTTATGTATAAAGTCGATTTTCTTGTATATTCACATTTAGCAATCGATAACGAAATGCTTCAAATCATTAGTTTAACAAATTTAAGTTAACTAACCTTCTTTAACGTATTGAAGTTGATATAAGGCCATGGCGGCATAACGACAGTGCATTTAGAAGAATTCCGTAATCTTATATTTAGGTATAAAGTCGATTTTCTTGTATATACACATTTTGCAATCGATATCGAAATGCTTCAAATAACTGGTTTAGCATATTTAAGTTAATTAACCTTCTTTATCTTACTGAAGTTTACATAAAGCCATAACGGGCAGTATATTTATTTGAATTCCATTATCTCATATTTAGGTATAAAGTCGATTTTGTTGTACATACACATTCAGCACTCGATATCGAAATGCTTCAAATCATTAGTTTAAGATATTTAAGTTAATTAACCTTCTTTAACGTATTGAAGGTGATATAAAGCCATGGCGGCATAACGACAGTACACTTGGAAGAATTCCGTAGTCTTATATTTAGTTATAAAGTCCATTTTCTGGTATATATGCATTAAGCAATCGATGTCGAAATGCTTCAAATAACTGGTTTAACATATTTAAGTTAATAAACCTTCTTTAACGAACTGAAGTTGGCTTAAGGCCATGGCGGCATAACAGCAGTGCATTTAGAAGAATTCCGTAATCTTATAGTTAGGTATAAAGTCGATTTTGTTGTATATACACATTTAGCTATCGATATCGAAATGCTTCAAATCATTGGCTTAACATATTTAAGTAAAATAACCTTCTTTAACGTATTGAAGTTGATATAAAGCCATGGCGGCATAACGACAGTACATTTGGAAGAATTCCGTAGTCTTATATTTATGTAAAAAGTCGATTTGCTTGTATATACACACTTAGCAATCGATAACAAAATGCTTCAAATCATTAGTTTAAAATATTTAAGTTAGTTAACCATCTTTAACGTAATGAAGGTGATATAAAGCCATGGCGGCATAACGGCAGTGCATTTAGAAGAATTCCGTTATCGTATATTTATGTATAAAGTCAATTTTGTTGTATATACACATTTAGCTATCGATATCGAAATGCTTCAAATCATTCGTTTAGCATATTTAAGTTCGTTAACCTTCTTTAACGAACGGAAGTTGGCTTATAGCCATGGCGGCATAACGACAGTGCATTTAGAAGAATTCCGTAAACTTATGTTTAGGTAAAAAGTCAATTTTCTTCTATACACATTTAGCTATCGATATCGAAATGCTTCAAATCATTAGTTTAACATATTTAAGTTCGTTAACCTTCTTTAACGTATTGAAGTTGATATAAAGCCAAGGCGGCATAACGACAGTGCATTTAGAAGAATTCCGTAATCTTATATTTAGGTATAAAGTCGATTTTGTTGTATATACGCATCTAGCAATCGGTATCGAAATGCTTCAAATCATTAGTTTAACATATTTAAGTTAATAAACCTTCTTTAACGAACTGAAGTTAACATAAAGCCATAACGGTATAACGGCAGTGCATTTGGAAGAATTCCGTATACTTGTATTTAGGTATAATGTCGATTTTGTTGTATTTGCACATTTAGCAATCGATATCGAGATGCTTCAAATCATTAGTTTAAAATGTTTAAGTTAATTAACCTTATTTTTCTTACTATAGTTTACGTAAAGCCATAACGGTATAACGGCAGTGCATTTGGAAGAATTCCGTAATCTTATATTTAGGTATAAAATCGATTTTTTGTATATACACATGTAATGTTATAATTTTATATATAAAGTCGATTTTCTTGTATATATACATTTCGCAATCGATATCGAAATGCTTCAGATAACTGGTTTAACATATTTAAGTTAATAAACCTCCTTTAGCGAACTGAAGTTGACATAAAGCCATAACGGCACTGCATTTGGAAGAATTCCGTAGTGTTATATTTAGGCATAAAGTCGATTTTCTTGTATATACACATTTTGCAATCGATACGGAAATGCTTCAAAAAACTGGCTTAGCATATTTAAGTTAATTAACCATCTTTATCTTACTGAAGTTTACATAAAGCCATAACGGCATAACGGCAGTATACTTATATGAATTCCGTTGTCTTATATTTAGGTATAAAGTCGATTTTGTTGTACATACAAATTTAACAATCGATATCGAAATGCTTCAAATCATTAGTTTAACATATTTAAGTTACTTAACCTTCTTTAACGAACGGAAGTTGGCATAAAGCCATGGCAGCATAACGGCACTGCATTTACAAGAATTCCGTAATCTTATATTCAGGTATAAAGTCGATTTTCTTGTATATACACATTTAGCAATCGATAACGAAATGCTTCAAATCATTAGTTTAACATATTTAAGTTAATTAGCCTTCTTTAACGTAATGAAGGTGACATAACGCCATGGCGGCATAACGACAGTACATTTGGAAGAATTCCGTAATCTTATGTTTAGGTATAAATTCGATTTTCTTTTACATACACATTTAGCAAGCGATATCGAAATGCTTCAAATCATTAGTTTAACAAATTTAAGTTAATTAACCTACTTTAACGTACTGAAGTTGATATAAAGCCATGGCGGCATAACGACAGTACATTTGGAAGAATTCCGTAGTCTTATATTTTTATATATAAAGTCGATTTTCTTTTATATATGCATTAAGCAATCGATATCGAAATGCATCAAATAACTGGTTTAACATATTTAAGTTAATAAACCTTCTTTAACGAACTGCAGTTAACATAAAGCCATAACGGCATAACGGCAGTGCATTTAGAAGAATTCCGTAATCTTATATTTAGGTATAAAGTAGATTTTCTTGAATATTCACATTTAGCAATCGATAACGAAATGCTTCGAATCATTAGTTTAACATATTTAAGTTAATTAGCCTTCTTTATCTTACTGAAGTTTACATAAAGCCATAACGGTATAACGGCAGTGCATTTGGAAGAATTCCGTAAACTTATATTTAGGTATAATGTCGATTTTGTTGTATATACACATTTAGCAATCGATATCGAGATGCTTCACATCTTTAGTTTAACATATTTAAGTTAATTAACCTTCTTTAACGTATTGAAGTTGATATAAAGCCAAGGCGGCATAACGACAGTGCATTTAGAAGAATTCCGTAATCTTATATTTAGGTATAAAGTCGATTTTCTTGTATATACACATTTTGCAGTCGATATCGAAATGCTTCAAATAACTGGTTTAGCATATTTAAGTTAATTAACCTTCTTTATCTTACTGAAGTTTACATAAAGCCATAACGGCAGTATATTTATATGAATTCCGGTATCTTATATTTAGGTATAAAGTAGATTTTGTTGTACATACACATTTAGCAATCGATATCGAAATGCTTCAAATCATTAGTTTAACATATTTAAGTTTATTAGCCTTCTTTAACGTAATGACGGTGACATGAAGACATGGCGGCATAACGACAGTACATTTGGAAGAATTCCGTAATCTTATGTTTAGGTATAAATTCGATTTTATTTTACATACACATTTAGCAAGCGATATCGAAATGCTTCAAATCATTAGTTTAACAAATTTAAGTTAGTTAACCTTTTTAACTTATTGAATTGATATAAAGCCATGGCGGCATAACGACAGTACATATGGAAGAATTCCGTAGTCTTATATTTAGGTATAAAGTCGATTTTCTTTTATATATGCATTAAGCAATCGATATCGAAATGCTTCAAATAACTGGTTTAACATATTTAAGTTAATAAACCTTCTTTAACGAACTGAAGTTAACATAAAGCCATAACGGTATAACGGCAGTGCATTTGGAAGAATTCCTTATACTTATATTTAGGTATAATGTCGATTTTGTTGTATTTACACATTTAGCAATCGATATCGAGATGCTTCAAATCATTAGTTTAAAATACTTAAGTTAATTAACCTTATTTTTCTTACTGAAGTTTACGTAAAGCCATAACGGTATAACGGCAGTGCATTTGGAAGAATTCCGTAATCTTTATTTATTTATTTATTTTTATTTTTTTTTATTTAAAAGAGAAATAATTATAAATAATCGTTCCACTTATAGATATAAAGCACTGGCTGCCAGGGCCTTCAGCTTATACATTAAAATCTTAGTCTATTATATTCACATTTGAGATCGATTTATATATGTAACGTGAATTTAGATACAATAAAAGAGATAAATTTCAAAGCAAAAGTAAATGGGTACATGTATGTAAGTAAACTAAATATTTAATTTGCAAAGCGAAATATATTTAGATATAATTTCTATGTTACTGTCATCAGTCCGTTCTAGATATGAAGAAGGTTTTTTGTTAGAGAAAACATTAGCTCTGATTCGTTGAAGTGCCGGGCAGGTATCGAGGAGGTGTATAACTGTGACATCATTTGATCCGCAGAACACGCAATTTGGTTTATTTACGCCATTTAAGATGTGAGCATGTGTAGCAGTTGTGTGTCCTATTCGAAGTCTTATAAATGTCCTTATATTTTTACAAGTCGCTTTTCCTGGGTATAAAGGCTTTGTTCCCGCAGGATTAAATTTTTTGTAGTGGTGATCGTGATCGCTCCATTCTTTTACTTGGATTTCATTTACGTATGTTTCAACAAGTCTGCGTATATCTTTATCAGTAAAATAGTCAAAGAAGTGAAGTGGTTGTTTGGAAGCTTCTTTAGCTTTTTTATCGGCAATTTCGTTGCCATGAATTCCGATATGGCTAGGCACCCACATTATTTTTATACAGTTATTGCTTTGCAATAGCATGCTACGAATATTGGATATTAAAGATGCATTATTGGTATTAAATATAGCTTCGATTGCAGATCTACTGTCGGTACATATAATGCATTTATTTCCCATTCGGGAAGCAAATTGTACTGCCTCAAATATTGCGGCTGCTTCGGCAGTAAATACCGAGCATTAGGATGGCAAGGAACCGACCATAATAGTAACACCTAGCTGGTTTGTCACAGCAAACGTTGTGCTGGTGTCTGACTTGGATCCGTCCGTATAATACAAGTTCCAATCATCATTTAAGGACTCTAATACCGCATTAAACATTTGTTTGTATTCATTACTGCTGGTAGAATATTTTGGGTACTTAAGTAGGATGTTGATGAGTGATGAATTTGGAAGCGCACTTGGAGGATACTCTGAGGTTTTAAGAAGTGATGGAGTGGTTACGATGTTCAGCTGTTGAGCTAGACTTAAGCAACGCATAATAGTAGACGGCTTACGACTAGTCTTAAGATTTCGTATAGAACGATTAATTTGCGAAAAAATTAATTCATTTCTGCAGTGAAGTAGCCTCGGTATAAGCATCATGGTGTTACGCATGGTCCGGTAGTTTATATGTGGTAATCCAGCTTCAGATAGAATTGCTTTAATTGGTGACGTTGGGAAGGCGCGAATGCTTCTTCTGACTGCTGCGTGGTAGGGTGCGTTCAAGAGCTTAATGTGTGTATTAGCGCAATGTCCGTAAATACAAAGTCCGAAGTCGATTTTAGATAATATTAAAGCTTTTGTTATATTGACAAGAGTATTTGTATGTACTAAGCAGTATTTAGAAGATAAGAATTTAATTATATTCAGTCTAGAAAAAAGACTTAATCTAACATATTTACAATGCTCTTTGAAAGTTAATTTGTTGTCGAATATAAGTCCTAAGATTCTTAATTTATTAGTATGTGGGAGATCAACGTTTGAAAAGGATATATTAGGAAAGGAGCACTTATGTTTCCGACATATGTGAAAAGTTTTACATTTGCTAGGCGATATATTAGCGCCTGAAAATTTTGACCAATTACTTATTTTATTCAATATATTTAAGAATATGTGTTTAACTTGGTTTAGATCATGAGTTTGAGAGAATATTAAAACATCATCGGCATAGATGCAGTGTTTGACATCTCCACTAGAACTTATAATTGTACTTATTTCATTGAACGCAATGGTAAATAACGCAACAGAAATAGGTGATCCCTGTGGAATACCATTAAACAGATCGTGTAGGCCGGATTTATGCTTATTGGCAATAACAAAAAATTTGCGGTGGTTCAAAAACGATTTTATTATATTATATAGTTTTTCGCCAACATTCCATTTTTTAAGTTCCCTGAGTACCATGTGAGGTCCAATCCTGTCAAATGCTTTTTCAAAGTCTAAACTTAGCACAGAAACGTGATTACGGTTTGACAAAGCCGTAGAGGCATAGTGTTCGAAAAATAACAGAGCGTCAGTTACTCCTAAACCTTTTTGGAACCCAAATTGTTGGGGTTTTATAAAAGAGTTTGCTTTGGCAAACCACATAACTCTTACAGATATTATTTTCTCCAGTATTTTGGACATGCAAGGAAGTAAGGATATGGGTCTATAATTTTCTATTTGAGAAGTAGGTTTATTGGGCTTGGGGATGGGAAGGATGGAAGCTGTCTTCCACTCCTGTGGATAGATTCCCTCGTTGAGGATTTTATTGTAAAGAGAAATTATACGAATTTTAAGGGATCGAGGGAGATTTTTAAGGATGGGATAGGAAATTTTGTCCAATCCTGGAGTTTTGCCAGTCATCGATGCAATTGTTGCATCGAATTCACTTAATGTGATGGGAGCATCTGCTTGGACGGCTCTGGGTAAGGGAAATGGGTTATTGTAGTTTTCAGAGATTGTTTGGTTTTTTAAGGTGTTGAAATCATTATGAAAATTATGACTGTTGGAATTATCTGACCATGTGTCCGCAAACTTCTGAGCAATGTCTTGAGGGTTATAAATAGGACCTTGGGCTGAATGTATAAACGGTATACTGGATCGTTGTGAGGAGCCTGTAAGAATTTTAATGTCTGACCAAATTTTTTTTGTGCTCGAAAATGGGTTGATATTGGCGGTGAGTGTTTCTAAAGCTTTTCGTTTGGCAGATTTTAATTCTTTTCTAAACACCGCGTTCGCTTTTTTATAGCTTATGAAATTATTGTCAGTTCTGGAATGTTTGTATTTGGACCATAATGTTTGTTTATTGTTCCTTAAAATTGTTAGGAGATTTGACCAATAAGGCAATTTAGCATGGAAATGCTTGGTACTGGACTGGGGTATCGAGTAATGTGCTGCTGAGCGGATGATTGTTTTAATAGCGGAAGCTTCAGCGTTTATGTTTTTAGCCTGGGGTTTGTTGTCCGAAAATAAAACAGAAAGACGATGAAAGTTTGTCCAATCTGCCTTCTCCGTTAAGAATTTTGATGTGGGTCTTACTTTATACCAATTAGGGATGGAAATGGAGGTTATAATCGGAAAATGGTCACTATTATGGAGGTCTTGAAGTGTATAGGAGGAAAGTTTGGGTGCAATTGGTGTGGAGGCAAGAGTGATGTCGGGATGGGTAAACGTTTTATGAGTGGAGAAGTGAGTGGGTGATCCATCATTAAGGACGACTAGGTCCTATATCCTCGATGATTTCTCCTCTTTTATTACTAGCAGGAGAACCCCACAGCGGGCTCCAAGCATTAAAATCTCCTAACAAAACAATTGGGGCAGAAACAGTGTTGATGATATTACTAAGGTCCCTATTAGTAAAGTTCTGATGAGGCGGGATGTAGCAATTGACAATAGTGATTTTGAAGCCTATGTCTATTTCCAACGCCAAGCAGGAAATGCCAGAAGTGACCGGGATGAGTTTATGGTTGATGGAGTTTTTAACGAGAATTGCAATGCCTTGCTTACAGGAAGTGTTTTGACTGCTATTAGAAAAGTAACCTGTGTAGTTTTTAGGAGAATACGCTTTCTTATTAGCGGGGAGATGCGTCTCTTGTAAAGCAACAATTTCAGGAGAAAATTCATTAATTAAAATATTTAAATCAGGGTAATTATTAAATAGTCCGTTTATATTCCATTGTAATATTTTAATCATAATTCATTTGTATTTGGAAATCTGTAGGGAGGTAAGATAAGGGGGGAAAAATGGAAGCGGGAGTTTCAGAAGAGGTAAGTTGGGTAATAAAATTTGAGACTGTTGTTGTTGTTGTTGAGTCATCGACTGGAAAAGTGGTTTGACTAGTATTTAAATTGTTTGTTTGACTTGCGTTGTTTTCTTTTGCTTCGTCATTCGTTATATTAATATCGGTGTTGTTGTTGCTCGAACGTATTAGTTCTGCTTGGGTTTCATTATTGTTTTGTTTTGGTTGTGTATTGTTTGATTTTTTGATAACATTAGAAAAGGAAAGAGGGGTCTCGTTAAGAGGTGATGGTATTTGCATTTTTTGCATTTTGATCGCTTCGCGCATAGAGCACTTATTGTCTGTTTTAATCTTTATTACTTGTTTCAATTGAACAAACTTTGGGCAAGATTTACTGGAAGCGGGGTGGCTGCCAGAGCAGTTTGCGCACAAAGTGCGAGAGCATACTTCTGGAGAGTGAGGAGGGAGTGCGCATGAGTCGCAGGTGGATGTTTTATTACATCGCTTTGCTGTGTGGCCGAACAATTGGCAATTTTTACACCTCATGGGATTTGGGTAGTATGGGCGTACTTTAGTTGTATACCATGATACTTCCAATTTCTCAGGCAATTGATATATATCAAAAGTGAGTAAAACTACTCCGCTAGGTACTTGTTTGCCATCCACATATTTAGGAAATTTGTAAACTGACACAACACCCTGGGCTTTCAGGTTTTCAATAATTTCATTTTCTGAAAAATCATTAAGACATGGTGCGTAGATTGTGCCTTTGGAGTAATTCAGGTTGTTATGAAGCTCAATTTTTACATTACATATCCCATGTAAAGTGGTTGTTTTACAAAACTTGTTTGCGATATTATCGTTTTTAACAAAGATTAATAAATTTCCGTCTTTTAGTTCGGATATATTGATGATTTCTGAACTAATAGCTTTTAAAGCTTTATGCACAGCAAAGCAAGAATACTTGTTTAAAGGTTTTATTGAGTTTGATGCACTTGCCACTAAAAATCTTGGGTTTTCTTTCTTAATTAATGGTAAAGCGGGAAACAATTCTTTAGTTATAGATTGAGGTTTTTTTCTTTTTGCTTTTGGGCTTGATAACAGGGCGAACCTGTTTTGCCCGAGAGGGGGCCCCTCAAGGGGCATTTTTGCTTATGAAATATACACAATTAGTAGAAGCACACGTGGCTTACCAATGGAAGAAAATTTGTTATTGACTTTGCTGTAAACACAGGAGAGAAAATAACTCAAAAAAGACTGCGAAACACTGAAATCACTTTAAGCACAACCGTACGCGTTGGGTATCAGTCGTTGACTGTTCCGTAATCTTATATTTAGGTATAAAGTCGATTTTGTTGTATATACACATTTAGCAATCGATATCGAGATGGTTCAACTCATTAGTTTAACATATTTAAGTTAATAAACCTTCTTTAACGATCTGAAGTTGTCTTAAAGTCATGGCGGCATAACGGCAGTGCATTTAGAAGAATTCCGTAATCTTATATTTAGGTATAAAGTCGATTTTCTTGTATGTACACATTTAGCAATCGCTATCGAAATGCTTCAAATCATAAGTTTAACATATTTAAGTTAATTAACCTTCTTTAACGTATTGAAGTTGATATAAAGCCATGGCGGCATAACGGCAGTGCATTTAGGGAAAAATTCCGTAATCTTATATTTAGGTATAAAGTCGATTTTCTTGTATATACACATTTAGCAATCGATATCGAAATGCTTCAAATCATTAGTTTAACAAATTTAAGTTAATTAACCTTCTTTAACTTAATTTAATTGATATAAAGCCATGGCGGCATAACGACAGTACATATGGAAGAATTCCGTAGTCTTATATTTAGGTATAAAGTCGATTTTCTTGTATATACGCATTAAGCAATCGATATCGAAATGCTTCAAATCATGGTTTAACATATTTAAGTTAATAAACCTTCTTTAACGAACTGAAGTTAACATAAAGCCATAACGGTATAACGGCAGTGCATTTGGAAGAATTCCGTTATCTTATATTTAGGTATAATGTCGATTTTTTGTATATTTCACATTTAGCAATCGATATCGAGATGCTTCAACTCATTAGTTTAACATATTTAAGTTAATTAACCTTATTTTTCTTACTGAAGTTTACGTAAAGCCATAACGGTATAACGGCAGTGCATTTGGAAGAATTCCGTAATCTTATATTTAGGTATACAGTCGATTTTGTTGTATATACACATTAGCAATCGATATCGAGATGGTTCAACTCATTAGTTTGACATATTTAAGTAAATAGACCTTCTTTAACGATCTGAAGTTGGCTTAAAGCCATGGCGGCATAACGGCAGTGCATTTAGAAGAATTCCGTAATCTTATATTTAGGTATAAAGTCGATTTTCTTGTATATACACATTTAGCAATCGATAACGAAATGCTTCAAATCATTAGTTTAAAATATTTAAGTTAATTAGCTTTCTACGGCAGTGCATTTAGAAGAATTCCGTAATCTTATATTTAGGTATAAAGTCGATTTTGTTGTATATACACATTAGCAATCGATATCGAGATGGTTCAACTCATTAGTTTAACATATTTAAGTTAATTAACCTTATTTTTCTTACTGAAGTGTACATAAAGCCATACCGGTATAACGGCAGTGCATTTGGAAGAACTCCGTAATCTTATATTTAGGTATAAAGTCGATTTTCTTGTATTTACACATTTAGCAATATATATCGAAATGCTTCAAATAACTGGTTTAGCATATTTAAGTTAATTAAACTTCTTTATCTTAATAAAGTTTACATAAAGCCATAACGGCATAACGGCAGTATATTTATATGAATTGCGTTATCTTATATTTAGGTATAAAGTCGATTTTGTTGTACATACGCATTTAGCAATCGATATCGAAATGCTTCAAATCATTAGTTTAACATATTTAAGTTAATAAACCTTCTTTAACGTAATGAAGGTGATATAAAGCCATGGCGGCATAACGACAGTGAATTTAGAAGAATTCCGTAATCTTATATTTAGGTATAAAGTCGATTTTCTTGTATATACACATTTTGCAGTCGATATAGAAATGCTTCAAATATCTGGTTTAGCATATTTAAGTTAATTAACCTTCTTTATCTTACTGAAGTTTACATAAAGCCATAACGGCAGTATATTTAAATGAATTCCGTTATCTTATATTTAGGTATAAAGTAGATTTTGTTGTACATACACATTTAGCAATCGATATCGAAATGCTTCAAATCATTAGTTTAACATATTTAAGTTAATTAGCCTTCTTTAACGTAATGACGGTGACATGAAGACATGGCGGCATAACGACAGTACATTTGGAAGAATTCCGTAATCTTATGTTTAGGTATAAATTCGATTTTCTTTTACATACACATTTAGCAAGCGATATCGAAATGCTTCAAATCATTAGTTTAACAAATTTAAGTTAATTAACCTTCTTTAACTTATTGAATTGATATAAAGCCATGGCGGCATAACGACAGTACATATGGAAGAATTCCGTAGTCTTATATTTAGGTATAAAGTCGATTTTCTTTTATATATGCATTAAGCAATCGATATCGAAATGCTTCAAATAACTGGTTTAACATATTTAAGTTAATAAACCTTCTTTAACGAGCTGAAGTTAACATAAAGCCATAACGGTATAACGGCAGTGCATTTGGAAGAATTCCTTAACTTATATTTAGGTATAATGTCGATTTTTTGTATTTACACATTTAGCAATCGATATCGAGATGCTTCAAATCATTAGTTTAAAATATTAAGTTAATTAACCTTTTTTTCTTACTGAAGTTTATAAAGCCATACGGATAACGGCAGTGCATTTGGAAGAATTCCGTAATCTTATATTTAGGTATAAAGTCGATTTTTTGTATATACACATTTAGCAATCGATATCGAAATGCTTCAAATCATTAGTTTAACATATTTAAGTTAATTAACCTTCTTTAACGATTGAAGTTGATTAAAGCATGGCGGCATAACGGCAGTGCATTTAGAAGAATTCCGTAATCTTATATTTAGGTATAAAGTCGATTTTCTTGTATATACACATTAAGCAATCGATATCGAAATGCTTCAAATCATAGTTTAACATATTTAAGTTAATTAACCTTCTTTAACGAACTGAAGTTGACATAAAGCCATGGCGGCATAACGGCAGTGCATTTAGAAGAATTCCGTAATCTTATATTTAGGTATAAAGTCGATTTTCTTGTATTACACATTTAGCAATCGATATCGAGATGGTTCAACTCATTAGTTTAACATATTTAAGTTAATTAACCTTCTTTTTCTTACTGAAGTTTACGTAAAGCCATGGCGGCATAACGGCACTGCATTTGGATGAATTCCGTAGTCTTATATGTAGGCATAAAGTCGATTTTGTTGTATATACACATTAGCAATCGATATCGAAATGCTTCAAATCATTAGTTTAACATATTTAAGTTAATTAACCTTCTTTAACTACTGAAGTTGCATAAAGCCATGGCGGCATAACGGCAGTGCATTTGAGAATTCCGTAATCTTATATTTAGGTATAAAGTCGATTTTCTTGTATATACACATTTAGCAATCGATAACGAAATGCTTCAAATCATTAGTTTAAATATTTAAGTTAATTACCTTTTTTTCTTACTGAAGTTTACTAAAGCCTACGGATAACGCCATGCATTGGAAGATTCCGTAATCTTATATTTAGGTATAAAGTCGATTTTGTTGTATATACACATTTAGCAATCGATATCGAGATGCTTCAAATCATTAGTTTAACATATTTAAGTTAATTAACCTTTTTTTCTTACTGAAGTTTACTAAAGCCATAACGGTATAACGGCAGTGCATTTGGAAGAATTCCGTAATCTTATATTTAGGTATAAAGTCGATTTTCTTGTATATACACATTTAGCAATCGATATCGAAATGCTTCAAATCATTAGTTTAACATATTTAAGTTAATTAAACTTCTTTATCTGACTGAAGTTTACATAAAGCCCTAACGGTATAACGCCAGTGCATTTGGAAGAATTCCGTAAACATATATTTAGGTATAATGTCGATTTTGTTGTATATACACATTTAGCAATCGATATCGAGATACTTCAAATCATTAGTTTAACATATTTAAGTTAACTAACCTTCTTTTTCTTACTGAAGTTTACATAAAGCCCTAACGGTATAACGCCAGTGCATTTGGAAGAATTCCGTAAACTTATATTTAGGTATAATGTCGATTTTGTTGTATATACACATTTAGCAATCGATATCGAGATACTTCAAATCATTAGTTTAACATATTTAAGTTAACTAACCTTCTTTTTCTTACTGAAGTTTACATAAAGCCCTAACGGTATAACGCCAGTGCATTTGGAAGAATTCCGTAAACTTATATTTAGGTATAATGTCGATTTTGTTGTATATACACATTTAGCAATCGATATCGAGATACTTCAAATCATTAGTTTAACATATTTAAGTTAATTAACCTTCTTTTTCTTACTGAAGTTTACGTAAAGCCATAACGGTATAACGGCAGTGCATTTGGAAGAATTCCGTAATCTTATATTTAGGTATAAAGTCGATTTCTTGTATATACACATTTAGCAATCGATATCGAGATGGTTCAACTCATTATTTTAACATATTTAAGTTAATAAACCTTCTTTAACGATCTGAAGTTGGTTAAAGCCATGGCTGCATAACGGCACTGCATTTGGAAGAATTCCGTAGTCTTATATGTAGGCATAAAGTCGATATTGTTGTATATACACATTTAGCAATTGATATCGAGATGCTTCAAATCATTAGTTTAACATATTTAAGTTAACTAACTTTCTTTATCTGACTGAAGTTTACGTAAAGCCATAACGGTATAACGGCAGTGCATTTGGAAGAATTCCGTAATCTTATATTTAGGCATAAAGTCGATTTTGTTGTATATACACATTTAGCAATAGATATCGAGATGGTTCAACTCATTACTTTAAAATATCTAAGCAATGCTTTATGTTCGACCTACCTCGTTCAAATAGTTTACCCGCTTGAGCGTTATCAAAAGTGAAACAAAAATGTGACTATTGCCAAGCGCCTGGTACGAGTAGAAGAACGATAGAAGGTTTTCCTAAGAGGTCTTTAAATTATCTAACCAATGCTTTATGTTCGACCCACCTCGTTTCAATTGTTTAGCCACTAGAGCGTTAGCAAAGTTGAAACAAAAATGTGACTATTGCCAAACGCCTGTTAGGAGTAGAAGAAAGATTGAAGACTTTCCTGAGAGCTCTTTAAATTATCTAACCAATGCTTTATGTTTGACCCACCTTGTTCCAATAGTTTAGCCGCTAGAGCGTTAGCCAATTTGAAACAAAAATGTGACTACTGCCAAGCCCCTGGTAGATGTAGAAGAAGGACTGAAGACTTTCCTGAGAGCTTTTTAAATTATCTAACCAATGCTTTATGTTTGACCCACCTTGTTCCAATAGTTTAGCCACTAGAGCGTTAACAAAGTTGAAACAAAAATGTGACTATTTCCAAGCCGCTGGTAGGAGTAGAAGAAAGACTGAAGACTTTCCTGAGAGCTTTTTAAATTATCTAACCAATGCTTTATGTTCGACCCACATCGTTTCAATAGTTTAGCCACTAGAGCGTTAGCAAAGTTGAAACAAAAATGTGACTATTGCCAAACGCCTGTTAGGAGTAGAAGAAAGATTGAAGACTTTCCTGAGAGCTCTTTAAATTATCTAACCAATGCTTTATGTTTGACCCACCTTGTTCCAATAGTTTAGCCGCTAGAGCGTTAGCCAATTTGAAACAAAAATGTGACTACTGCCAAGCCCCTGGTAGATGTAGAAGAAGGACTGAAGACTTTCCTGAGAGCTTTTTAAATTATCTAACCAATGCTTTATGTTCGACCCACCTCGTTTAAAACAGTTTAGCCTCAGAGCAATAGCAAAGTTAAAACAAAAATGTGACTATTGCCAAACGCCTGATAGGAGTAGAAGAAAGATTGAAGACTTTCCTGAGAGCTCTTTAAATTATCTAACCAAAGCCTTATTTGCGACTCACCTCGTTCTAATAGCTTAGCCTCAGAGCGTTAGCAAAGTTGAAACAAAAATGTGACTATTGCCAAGCCCCTGGTAGGAGTAGAAAAAAGATTGAAGACTTTCCTGAGAGCTCTTTAAATTATCTTACCAATGCTTTATGTTTAACTCACCTCGTTCAAATAGTTTACCCGCTAGAGCGTTATCAAAAGTGAAACAAAAATGTGACTATTGCCACGCCCCTGGTAGATGTAGAAGAAAGATTGAAGACTTTCCTCAGAGCTTTTTAAATTATCTAACCAATGCTTTATGTTCGACCCACCTCGTTCTAATAGTTTAGCCTCAGAGCGTTAGCAAAGTTGAAACAAAAATGTGACTATTGCCAAACGCCTGGTAGGAGTAGAAGAAAAATTGGGGACTTTCCTGAGAGCCCTTTAAATTATCTTACCAATGCTTTATGTTTGACCCACCTCGTTCCAATAGTTTAGCCGCTAGATTGTTAGCAAAGTTGAAACAGAAATGTGACTATTGCCAAGCCCCTAATAGAAGTAGAAGAAAGATTGAAGACTTTCCTGAGAGCTTTTTAAATTATCTAACCAATGCTTTATGTTCGACCCACCTCGTTTCAATAGTTTAGCCACTAGAGCGTTAGCAAAGTTGAAACAAAAATGCGACTATTGCCAAGCCCCTGGTAGATGTAGAAGAAAAATTAATGACTTTTGATAACGCTCTAGCGGGTAAACTGTTTGAACGAGGTGGGTCCAACATAAAGCATTGGTTAGATAATTTAAAGAGCTCTCAGGAAAGTCTTCAATCTTTCTTCTACATCTACCAGGGGCGTGGCAATAGTCACATTTTTGTTTCACTTTTGATAACGCTCTAGCGGCTAAACTACTGGAACAAGGTGGGTCAAACACAAAGCATTAGTAAGATAATTTGAAGCGCTCTTAGGAAAATCTTCACCCTTTCTTCTACTCCTATCAGGGCCCTGGCAATAGTCACATTTTTGTTTCAACTTTGCTAACGCTCTGAGGCTAAACTGTTAGAACGAGGTGAGTCGCACATAAAGCATTGGTTAGATAATTTAAAGAGCTCTCAGGAAAGTATTCAATCTTTCTTCTGCTCCTATCAGGGGCTTGGCAATAGTCACATTTTTGTTTCACTTTTGATAACACTCTAGCGGCTAAACAATTGGAACGAGGTGAGTCAAACATAAAGCATTGGTTAAATAATTTAAAGAGCTCTCAGGAAAGTCTTTAATCTTTGTTCTACTACTATCAGGGGCCCGGAAATAGTCACATTTTTCTTTCACTTTTGATAACGCTCTAGCGGGTAAACTGTTTGAACGAGGTGAGTCAAACATAAAGCATTGGTTAGATAATTTAAAGAGCTCTCAGGAAAGTTATTAATTTTTCTTCTACATCTACCAGGGGCTTGGCAGTAGTCACATATTTGTTTCAACTGTGCTAACGCTCTGAGGCTAAACTGTTAGAGCGAGGT
>JAPZAG010000639.1:0-12611 GCA_027475135.1 Bactrocera correcta
GTCGAACATAAAGCATTGGTTAGATAATTTAAAGAGCTCTCAGGAAAGTCTTCAATCTTTCTTCTACTCTTATCAGGGGCTTGGCAATAGTCACATTTTTGTTTCACTTTTGATAACGCTCTAGCGGCTAAACTATTAGAACGAGGTGGGTCAAACATAAAGCATTGGTTAGATAATTTAAAGAGCTCTCAGGAAAGTCTTCAATCTTTCTTCTACTCCTACCAGGGGCTTGGCTATAGTCACATGTTTTTTTGAACTTTGCTAACGCTCTGAGCCTAAACTATTTGAATGAGGTGGGTCGAACATAAAGAATTGGTTAGATAATTTAAAGAGCTCTCAGGAAAGTCTTCAATCTTTCTTCTACTCTTATCACGGGCTTGGCAATAGTCACATTTTTGTTTCAACTTTGCTAACGCTCTAGCGGCTTAACTATTAGAACAAGGTGGGTCAAACATAAAGCATTGGTTAGATAATTTAAAGAGCTCTGAAGAAAGTCTTCAATTTTTCTTCTACTCCTACCAGGGGCTTGGCTATAGTCACATGTTTGTTTGAACTTTGCTTACGCTCTGAGGCTAAACTATTGGAACGAGGTGAGTCAAACATTAAGCATTGGTTAGATAATTTAAAGAGCTCTAAGGAAAGTCTTCAGTCTTTCTTCTACTCCTTCCAGGGGCTTGGCAGTAGTCACATTTTTGTTTCAACTTTGCTAACGCTCTGAGGCTAAACTTTTTGTATGAGGTGGGTCGAACATAAAGCATTGGTTATATAATTTAAAGAGCTCTCAGGAAGGTCTTCAATCTTTCTTCTACTCTTATCAGGGGCTTGGCAATAGTCACATTTTTGTTTCAAATTTGCTAACGCTCTAGCGGCTAAACTATTAGAACGAGGTGGGTCAAACATAAAGCATTTGTTAGATAATTTAAAGAGCTCTCAGGAAAGTCTTCAATCTTTCTTCTACTCCTACCAGGAGCTTGGCTATAGTCACATGTTTGTTTGAAGTTTGCTAACGCTCTGAGCCTAAACTATTTGAATGAGGTGGGTCGAACATAAAGATTTGGTTAGATAATTTAAAGAGCTCTCAGGAAAGTCTTCAATCTTTCTTCTGCTCTTATCACGGGCTTGGCAATAGTCACATTTTTGTTTCAACTTTGCTAACGCTCTAGCGGCTAAACTATTAAACGAGGTGGGTCAAACATAAAGCATTGGTTAGATAATTTAAAGAGCTCTCAGGAAAGTCTTCAATCTTTCTTCTACTCCTACCAGGGGCTTGGCAATAGTCACATTTTTGTTTCAACTTTGCTAACGCTCTGAGGCTAAACTATTGAATGAGGTGGGTCGAACATAAAGCATTGGTTAGATAATTTAAAGAGCTCTCAGGAAAGTCTTCAATCTTTCTTCTACTCTTATCAGGGCTTGGCAATAGTCACATTTTTGTTTCAACTTTGCTAACGCTCTAGGGCTAAACTATTTGAACGAGGTGGGTCAAACATAAAGCATTGGTTAGATAATTTAAAGAGCTCTCAGGAAAGTCTTCAATTTTTCTTCTACTCCTACCAGGGGCTTGGCTAATAGTCACATGTTTGTTTGAACTTTGCTAACGCTCTGAGGCTAAACTATTGAACGAGGTGAGTCAAACATAAAGCATTGGTTAGATAATTTAAAGAGCTCTAAGGAAAGTCTTCAGTCTTTCTTCTACTCCTTCAGGGGCTTGGCAATAGTCACATTTTTGTTTCAACTTTGCTAACGCTCTGAGGCTAAACTATTAAACGAGGTGGGTCAACATAAAGCATTGGTTAGATAATTTAAAGAGCTCTCAGGAAAGTCTTCAATCTTTCTTCTACTCTATCAGGGGCTTGGCAATAGTCACATTTTTGTTTCAAACTTTGCTAACGCTCTAGCGCTAAACTATTGAACGAGGTGGGTCAAACATAAAGCATTGGTTAGATAATTTAAAGAGCTCTCAAGGAAAGTCTTCAATCTTTCTTCTACTCCTACCAGGGGCTTGGCAATAGTCACATTTTTGTTTCAACTTTGCTAACGCTCTGAGGCTAAACTATTTGAAATGAGGTGAGTCGAACATAAAGCATTGGTTAGATAATTTAAAGAGCTCTCAGGAAAGTCTTCAATCTTTCTTCTACTCTTATCAGGGGCTTGGCAATAGTCACATTTTTGTTTCAACTTTGCTAACGCTCTGCGGTAAACTATTAAACGAGGTGGGTCAAACATAAAGCATTGGTTAGATAATTTAAAGAGCTCTCAGGAAAGTCTTCAATCTTTCTTCTACATCCTATCCAGTGGCTTGGTCTATAGTCACATTTTTGTTTGAACTTTGCTAACGCTCTGCGGCTAAACTATTGAAACGAGGTGGGTCAAACATAAAGCATTGGTTAGATAATTTAAAGAGCTCTCAGGAAAGTCTTCAATCTTTCTTCTACTCCTTATCAGGGGCTTGGCAATAGTCACATTTTTGTTTCAACTTTGCTAACGCTCTGAGGCTAAACTATTAAACGAGGTGGTCAAACATAAAGCATTGGTTAGATAATTTAAAGAGCTCTCAGGAAAGTCTTCAATCTTTCTTCTACTCCTATCAGGGGCTTGGCAATAGTCACATTTTTGTTTAACTTTGCTAACGCTCTGAGGATAAACTATTGAAACGAGGTGAGTCAAACATAAAGCATTGGTTAGATAATTTAAAGAGCTCTCAGGAAAGTCTTCAATCTTTCTTCTACTCCTATCCAGGGGCTTGGCAATAGTCACATTTTTGTTTCAACTTTGCTAACGCTCTGGGCTAAACTATTGAAACGAGGTGAGTCAAACATAAAGCATTGGTTAGATAATTTAAAGAGCTCTCAGGAAAGTCTTCAATCTTTCTTCTACTCCTTTTCAGGGGCTTGGCAATAGTCACATTTTTGTTTCAACTTTGCTAACGCTCTGAGGATAAACTATTGAACGAGGTGGGTCGAACATAAAGCATTGGTTAGATAATTTAAAGAGCTCTCAGGAAAGTCTTCAATCTTTCTTCTACACTATCAGGGGCTTGGCAATAGTCACATTTTTGTTTCAACTTTGCTAACGCTCTAGCGGCTAAACTATTGAAACGAGGTGAGTCAAACATAAAGCATTGGTTAGATAATTTAAAGAGCTCTCAGGAAAGTCTTCAATCTTTCTTCTACTCCTACCAGGGGCTTGGCAATAGTCACATTTTTGTTTCAACTTTGCTAACGCTCTGAGGCTAAACTATTGAAGAGGTGGGTCGAACATAAAGCATTGGTTAGATAATTTAAAGAGCTCTCAGGAAAGTCTTCAATCTTTCTTCTACTCCTATCAGGGGCTTGGCAATAGTCACATTTTTGTTTCAACTTTGCTAACGCTCTAGCGGCTAAACTATTGAAAAAGGTGGTCAAACATAAAGCTTGGTTAGATAATTTAAAGAGCTCTCAGGAAAGTCTTCAATCTTATTCTACTCCTACCAGGGGCTTGGCAATAGTCACATTTTTGTTTCGAATTTGCTAACGCTCTGAGGCTAAACTATTGAAACGAGGTGAGTAAACATAAAGCATTGGTTAGATAATTTAAAGAGCTCTCAGGAAAGTCTTCAATCTTTCTTCTACTCCTATCAGGGGCTTGGCAATAGTCACATTTTTGTTTCAACTTTGCTAACGCTCTGAGGCTAAACTATTAGAAACGAGGTGGGTCAAACATAAAGCATTGGTTAGATAATTTAAAGAGCTCTCAGGAAAGTCTTCAATCGTTTATTCTACTCCTTATCCAGGGGCTTGGCAATAGTCACATTTTTGTTTCATATTGCTTTAGTAAACTTTGAAAGAAGTTAAACTAAAATGTTAACTAATTTAAGCTCTCGAAGAGCTAATTTTTTCAACTAAATGGCTTGGTATACGTACATTTTTGTTTCAACTTTGCTAAAGCTCTAGCGGCTAAACTATTGAAACAGGTGGGTCAAACATAAAGCGTTGGTTAGATAATTTAAAAGAGCTCTCAGGAAATGTTTTCAATCGTTTTCTACTCTTAGTAGGGGCTTGGCAATAGTCACATTTTTGTTTCGAACTTTGCTAACGCTCTGAAGGATAAACTAATGTTAAAAACGAGGTGAGTCGAACATAAAGCATTGGTTAGATAATTTAAAAGCTCTTAGGAAATTCTTCAATCTTTCTTCTACTCCTTATCCAGGTTGCTTGGCAATAGTCATTATTTTTGTTTCAATTTTGCAACGCTCTGAGGTAAACTATTGAAAACGAGGTGAGTTAAACATAAAGCATTGGTTACTAATTTAAAGAGCTCTAGGAAAGTCTTCAATTTTTCTTCTACTCCTAACAGGGGCTTGGCAATAGTCACATTTTTGTTTCAACTTTGCTAACGCTCTAGCGGCTAAACCATTAGAACGAGGTGGGTCGAACATAAAGCATTGGTTAGATAATTTAAACAAATGAGTTGAACCATTTCAATATCGATTGCTAAATGTGTATATACAACAAAATCGGCTTTATACCTAAATATAAGACTACGGAAGTCTTCCAAATGCACTGCCGTTATTTCGTTATGGCTTTACGTAAACTTTAGCCAGATAAAGAAGATTAGTTAACTTAAATATGTTAAACTAATGATTTGAAGCATCTCGATATCGATTGCTAAATGTGTATATTCAACAAAATCGGCTTTATACCTAAATATAAGTTTACGGAATTCTTCCAAATGCACTGCCGTTATACCGTTATGGCTTTACGTAAACTTTAGTCAGATAAAGAAGGTTAGTTAACTTAAATATGTTAAACTAATGATTTGAAGCATCTCGATGTCGATTGCTAAATGTGTATATACAACAAAATCGACTTTATACCTAAATATAAGATTACGGAATTCTTCTAAATGCACTGCCGTTATGCCGTTAAGGCTTTATGTAGACTTCAGTAAGACAGAGAGGATTAATTAACTTAAATATGTTAAACTAATGATTTGAAGCATTTCGTTATCGATTGCTAAATGTGTATATACAAGAAAATCGACTTTATACATAAATATAAGATTACGGAATTCTTCTAAATGCATTGCCGTTATGCCGTAATGGCTTTATGCCAACTTCCGTTCGTTAAAGAAGGTTAATTAACTTAAATATGTTAAACTAATGATTTGAAGCATTTCGATATCGATTGCTAAATGTTATATACAAGAAAATCGACTTTATGCCTAAATATAAGACTATGGAATTATGGCTTTATGTCAACTTCAGTTCGCTAAAGGAGGTTTATTAACTTGAATATGTTAAACCAGTTATCTGAAGCATTTCGATATCGATTGCGAAATGTGTATATACAAGAAAATCGACTTTATACCTAAATATAAGATTAGGGAATTCTTCTAAATGCACTCCCGTTATGCCGCCATGGCTTTAACCAACTTCTGATCGTTAAAGAAGGTTTATTAACTTAAATATGTTAAACTAATGAGTTGAACCATCTCGATATCGATTGCTAAATGTGTATATACAACAAAATCGACTTTATACATATATATAAGATTACGGAATTCTTCCAAATGCACTGCCGTTATACCGTTATGGCTTTACGTAAACTTCAGTAAGAAAAAGAAGGTTAATTAACTTAAATATATTAAACTAATTTATTTGAAGCATCTCGATATCGAATGCTAAATGTGTATATACAACAAAATCGACATTATACCTAAATATAAGTTTACGGAATTCTTCCAAATGCACTGGCGTTATACCGTTATGGCTTTATGTAAACTTCAGTCAGATAAAGAAGGTTAATTAACTTAAATATGTTAAACTAATGATTTGAAGCATTTCGTTATCGATTGCTAAATGTGTATATCCAAGAAAATCGACTTTATACCTAAATATAAAATTATAACATTACGGAATTCTTCTAAATCCACTGCCGTTATACCGTTAAGGCTTTATGTAGGCTTCAGTATGCTAAAAAATGTTTATTTACTTAATATGTTAATCTTATGATTTGAAGCATTTCGATATCGATAGCTAAATGTGTATAAACAAAAAAATCAACTTTATACCTAAATATAATATTACGGAATTCTTCTAAATGCACTGCCGTTATGCCGCCATGGCTTTAAGCCAACTTCCGTTCGTTAAAGAAGGTTTATTAGCTTAAATATGTTAAACTAATTATTTGAAGCAATTCGATATCGATTGCTAAATGTGTATATACAAGAAAATCGACTTTATACATAAATATAAGACTTCGGAATTCTTCTAAATGCACTGTCGTTATGCCGCCATGGCGTTATGTCAACTTCATTACGTTAAAGAAGGTTAACTAACTTAAATATGTTAAACTAATGATTCGAAGCATTTCGATATCGATTGCTAAATGCGTATATACAACAAAATCGACTTTATACCTAAATATAAGATTACGGAATTCTTCTAAATGCACTGTCGTTATGCCGCCATGGCTTTATATCAACTTCATTACGTTAAAGAAGGTTAACTAACTTAAATATGTTAAACTAATGATTTGAAGCATTTCGATATCGATTGCTAAATGCGTATATACAACAAAATCGACTTTATACCTAAATATAAGATTACGGAATTCTTCTAAATGCACTGTCGTTATGCCGCCATGGCTTTATATCGACTTCAGTACGTTAAAGAAGGTTAATTACCTTAAATATGTTAAACGAATGATTTTAAGCATTTCGATATCGATTGCTAAATGTGTATATACAAGAAAATCGACTTTATGCCTAAATATAAGACTATGGAATTATGGCTTTATGTCAACTTCAGTTCGCTAAAGGAGGTTTATTAACTTAAATATGTTAAACCAGTTATCTGAAGCATTTCGATATCGAATGCAAAATGTTTATATACAAGAAAATCGACTTTATACCTAAATATAAAATTATAACATTACGGAATTCTTCTAAATGCACTGCCGTTATGCCGTTAAGGCTTTATGTAGACTTCAGTATGCTATAAAAAGTTTGTTAACTTAATATGTTAAACTTATGATTTGAACCATTTCGATATCGATAGCTAAATGTGTATAAACAATAAAATCGACTTTATACCCAAATATAAGATTACGGAATTCTTCTAAATGCACTGCCGTTATGCCGCCATGGCTTTAAGCCAACTTCCGTTCGTTAAAGAAGGTTTATTAACTTTAATATATTAAACTAATGATTTGAAGCATTTGGAAATCGATTGCTAAATATGTAAATACAAGAAAATCGACTTGATACCTAAATATAAGATTACGGAATTCTTCTAAATCACTGTCGTAATGCCGCCATGGCTTTATATCACCTTCATTACGTTAAAGAAGGTTAACTAACTTAAATATGTTAAACTAATGATTTGAAGCATTTCGATATCGATTGCTAAATGTGTATATACAAGAAAATCGACTTTATGCCTAAATATAAGACTATGGAATTATGGCTATATGTCAACTTCCGTTCGCTAAAGTAGGTTTATTAACTTAAATATGTTAAACCAGTTATCTGAAGCATTTCGATATCGATTGCGAAATGTATATATACAACAAAATCGATTTTATACATAAATATAAGATTACGGAATTCTTCTAAATGCACTGTCGTTTCGCCGTCATGGCTTTATATCACCTTCATTACGTTAAAGAAGGTTAACGAACTTAAATATGTTAAACGAATGATTGAAGCATTTCGATATCGATAGCTAAATGTGTATATACAAGAAAATCGACTTTTTACCTAAATATAAGATATCGATTGCTAAATGCGTATATACAACAAAATCGACTTTATACCTAAATATAAGATTACGGAATTCTTCTAAATGCACTGTCGTTATGCCGCCATGGCTTTATATCACCTTCATTACGTTAAAGAAGGTTAACTAACTTAAATATGTTAAACTAATGATTTGAAGCATTTCGATATCGATTGCTAAATGTGTAAATACAAGAAAATCGACTTATACCTAAATATAAGATTACGGAATCCTTCTAATCTTGTCGTAATGCCGCCATGGCTTTATATCACCTTCATTACGCTAAAGAAGGTTAATTACTTAAATATGTTAAACTAATGATTTGAAGCATTTCGATATCGATTGCTAAATGTGTATATACAAGAAAATCGACTTTATACCTAAATATAAGATTATCGGAATTCTTCTAAATGCACTGCGTTATGCCGCATGGCTTTATTCAACTTCATGTACGCTAAAGAAGGTTTATTAACTTAAATATGTTAAACTAATGATTTGAAGCATTTCGATATCGATTGCTAAATGTGTATATACAAAAAAATCGACTTTATACCTAAATATAAGATTACGGAATTCTTCTAAATGCACTGCGTTTGCCGCATGGCTATATCAACTTCAGTTCGTTAAAGAAGGTTTTTTTACTTAAATATGTTAAACCAATTATTGAAGCATTTCGATATCGATTGCTAAATGTGTATATACAAGAAAATCGACTTTTCTAAATATAAGATATCGATTCTAAATGCGTTATATCGACTTTATACCTTATAACATTACGGAATTCTTCTAAATGCACTGTCGTTATGCCGTTAAGGCTTTATATCAGACTTCATATGTATAAAGAATGTTTATAACTTAAATATGTTAAATCTTAATGATTTGAAGCATTTTCGATATCGATTAGCTAAATGTGTATAAACAAGAAAATCGACTATATACCTAAATATAATATTACGGAATCCTTCTACATGCTATTGTCGTTATGCCGCCATGGCTTATATGCACTTTCGTATCGTTAAAGAAGGTTAATTAGCTTAAATATATTAAACTAATGATTTGAAGCATTCGATATCGATTGCTAAATGTGTATATACAACAAAATCGACTTTATACCTAAATATAAGATTACGGAATTCTTCCAAATGCACTGTCGTTATGCCGCCATGGCTTTATATCACCTTCATTACGTTAAAGAAGGTTAACTAACTTAAATATGTTAAACTAATGATTTGAAGCATTTCGATATCGATTGCTAAATGTGTATATACAAAAAATCGACTTTATAACTAAATATAAGATTACGGAATTCTTCTAAATGCACTCCCGTTATGCCGCCATGGCTTTACCAACTTCAGATCGTTAAAGAAGGTTTATTAACTTAAATATGTTAAACTAATGAGTTGAACCATCTCGATATCGATTGCTAAATGTGTATATACAACAAAATCGACTTTATACATATATATAAGATTACGGAATTCTTCCAAATGCACTGCCGTTATACCGTTATGGCTTTACGTAAACTTCAGTAAGAAAAAGAAGGTTAATTAACTTAAATATATTAAACTAATGATTTGAAGCATCTCGATATCGAATGCTAAATGTGTATATACAACAAAATCGACATTATACCTAAATATAAGTTTACGGAATTCTTCCAAATGCACTGGCGTTATACCGTTATGGCTTTATGTAAACTTCAGTCAGATAAAGAAGGTTAATTAACTTAAATATGTTAAACTAATGATTTGAAGCATTTCGTTATCGATTGCTAAATGTGTATATCCAAGAAAATCGACTTTATACCAGTATGCTAAAAAATGTTTATTTACTTAATATGTTAATCTTATGATTTGAAGCATTTCGATATCGATAGCTAAATGTGTATAAACAAAAAAATCAACTTTATACCTAAATATAATATTACGGAATTCTTCTAAATGCACTGCCGTTATGCCGCCATGGCTTTAAGCCAACTTCCGTTCGTTAAAGAAGGTTTATTAGCTTAAATATGTTAAACTAATTATTTGAAGCAATTCGATATCGATTGCTTAATGTGTATATACAAGAAAATCGACTTTATGCATAAATATAAGACTGCGGAATTCTTCCAATAGTACTGTCGTTATGCCGCCATGGCTTTATATCAAATTCAATACGTTAAAGAAGGTTAATTAACGTTAATTAACTTAAATATGTTAAACTAATGATTTGAAGCATTTCGATATCGATTGCTAAATGCGTATATACAACAAAATCGACTTTATACCTAAATATAAGATTACGGAATTCTTCTAAATGCACTGTCGTTATGCCGCCATGGCTTTATGTCAACTTCATTACGTTAAAGAAGGTTAACTAACTTAAATATGTTAAACTAATGATTTGAAGCATTTCGATATCGATTGCTAAATGCGTATATACAACAAAATCGACTTTATACCTAAATATGAGATTACGGAATTCTTCTAAATGCACTGTCGTTATGCCGCCATGGCTTTATATCACCTTCATTACGTTAAAGAAGGTTAACTAACTTAAATATGTTAAACTAATGATTTGAAGCATTTCGATATCGATTGCTAAATGTGTATATACAAAAAAATCGACCTTATACCTAAATATAAGATTACGGAATTCTTCTAAATGCACTGCCGTTATGCCGCCATGGCTTTAAGCCAACTTCCGTTCGTTAAAGAAGGTTTATTAGCTTAAATATGTTAAACTAATTAGTTGAACCATTTCGATATCGATTGCTAAATGTGTATATACAAGAAAATCGACTTTATACATAAATATAAGACTTCGGAATTCTTCCAAATGTACTGTCGTTATGCCGCCATGGCTTTATATCATTTTCAATACGTTAAAGAAGGTTAATTAAATTAAATATGTTAAACTAATGATTTGAAGCATTTCGATAGCGATTGCTAAATGCGTATATACAACAAAATCGAGTTTATACCTAAATATAAGATTACCGAATTCTTCTAAATGCACTGTCGTTATGCCGCCATGGCTTTATATCACCTTCATTTCGTTAAAGAAGGTTAACTAACTTAAATATGTTAAACTAATGATTTGACGATTTTCGATATAGATTGCTAAATGTGTAAATACAAGAAAATCAACTATATACCTAAATATAAAATTACGGAATTCTTCTACATGCACTTTCGTTATGCCGCCATGGCTTTATATCACCTTCATTACGTTAAAGAAGGTTAATTAACTGAAATATGTTAAGCTAATGAGTCGAAGCATTTCGATATCGATTGCTAAATGTGTATATACAACAAAATCGACTTTATACCTAAATATAAGATTACGAAATTCTTCCAAATGTACTGTCATTATGCCGCCATGGCTTTATATCGACTTCAGTACGTTAAAGAAGGTTAATTACCTTAAATATGTTAAACGAATGATTTGAAGCATTTCGATATCGATTGCTAAATGTGTATATACAAGAAAATCGACTTTATGCCTAAATATAAGATTACGGAATTCTTCTAAATGCACTGCCGTTATGCCGCCATGGCTTTAAGCCAACTTCCGTTCGTTAAAGAAGGTTTATTAACTTAAACATGTTAAACTAATTATTTGAAGCATTTCGATATCGATTGCTAAATGTGTATATACAAGAAAATCGATTTTATACATAAATATAAGATTACGGAATTCTTCTAAATGCACTGCCGTTATGCCGTTAAGGCTTTATGTAGACTTCAGTATGCTAAAAAATGTTTTTTAACTTAATATGTAAAACTAATGATTTGAGCATTTCGATATCGATTGCTTAATGTGTATATACAAGAAAATCGACTTTATGCCTAAATATAAGATTACGGAATTCTTCTAAATGCACTGCCGTTATGCCGCCATGGCTTTAAGCCAACTTCCGTTCGTTAAAGAAGGTTTATTAACTTAAACATGTTAAACTAATTATTTGAAGCATTTCGATATCGATTGCTAAATGTGTATATACAAGAAAATCGATTTTATACATAAATATAAGATTTCGGAATTCTTCTAAATGCACTGTCGTTTCGCCGTCATGGCTTTATATCACCTTCATTACGTTAAAGAAGGTTAACGATCTTAAATATGTTAAACGAATGATTTGAAGCATTTCGATATCGATAGCTAAATGTGTATATACAAGAAAATCGACTTTTTACCTAAATATAAGATTACGGAATTCTTCCAAATGCACTGCCGTTATACCGTTATGGCTTTATGTTAACTTCAGTTCGTTAAAGAAGGTTAACGAACTTAAATATGTTAAACTAATGATTTGAAGCATTTCGTTATCGATTGCTAAATGTGTATATACAACAAAATCGACTTTATACATAAACATAAGATTACGGAATTCTTCTAAATGCACTGTCGTTATGCCGCCATGGCTTTATATCACCTTCATTACGTTAAAGAAGGTTAACGATCTTAAATACGTTAAAAGAATGATTTGAAGCATTTCGATATCGATAGCTAAATGTGTATAGAAGAAAATCGACTTTTTACCTAAATATAAGTTTACGGAATTCTTCCAAATGCACTGGTGTTATACCGTTTTGGCTTTATGTAAACTTCAGTAAGAAAACGAAGGTTAATTAACTTAATTATGTTAAACTAATGATTTGAAGCATTTCGATATCGATTGCTAAATGTCTATATACAACAAAATCGACTTTATACATAAATATACGATAACAGAATTCTTCTAAATGCACTGCCGTTATACCGTTATGGCTTTACGTACACTTCAGTAGGAAAAATAAGGTTAATTAACTTAAATATGTTAAACTAATGATTTTAACATTTTGATATCGATTGCTAAAAGGTATAT